>JAABOM020009409.1:0-116630 GCA_011800125.2 Solanum clarkiae | reverse complement strand
GGTAAGTGCCTTTATGTGCCAAGGAGGGATCTATGTTTCATGCCAAGTAATACGAAATCAAGTAGCCTTACATACCTAGTTGTAGGACCTCGTTACTACCTCGAGATAACTTTCCCTTCCTTCAAATATTTATCTACAATATAGTAGGTGATAATACTAGAATTAGTAGCCAATAGGTACACCTTGGCAGCCCAATCACATAAAAACAACAACAGATGGGCAACAAGCGGGTATTTATAAACCTGAGCGTCTTCTTTCAACCTTTCTGCACCTAATCATACTTTCTAACACACATTCACATGTACACATTATGTGAAGCCTATTTTAGTTCCAAAATATCCTTATAACAGCCCACAACGTACAACACATAACAATTCTACACAACCTACAAATGGACAACACAACGTTATGTCCCTTTGCCCATATTTTGCCGTCGACAATTCCAAACCTGTTCCAACTTTAATCAAACTGTTCCTTTACATAAAAAATTCCTTGAACCAGTCTTAGAATAGTAATAAGTCAGTCATTAAGGATGTGACGCAATAGCCTTCCATCCATCATCTCACAAGTTCTAATCAACATTATACTTAAGATAGCACAATAAAACTTATTTGTTAAATGAAACCAAAATCAGGGCAACAACCTTAGGGTATTATCTATAACTCAAACCATGTTAAGAACATCAAATTATCTTCAAAATACAGCCCACAAACCATAGAGAAGTCACTAAAACAAAAGGCAAGTGTGCAACAACTTTCTAAACACATGCTGTCCAGATTTTCAGCACAAGCATAACTAGCATATACTTCTTGTCTTTCATGAAGAAACTATACCAAATACACATCTATAATTACTTAATTTTGCCTTCAATATTTATGTCTCCTTCAAGAATCCTAAAGGGTTGTGTAGGATTCCTTATGAAGTGAAATAAAGAGAGAAAGAAGAGTGTTTAGGAAGTTGAAAATTTTCTCCAAAGTGAAATGACTTAAGGGGCTGTTTTGAGCCCTTTACAAAGGGTCTCTTGGCCGACTTACTCTTGAACATTTGACAACTTTTTACCATATATTTATAAGATGGTTATGCAGCAGTTTGGCCCTTATACTTCAGCCTAAATGGGTCTCAAAGTTGATAGACCTGGGCTGCCATTTTACAAATTCTTCTTCACTTAGTTTAGGCCCAATTAGCCAAGTTGGTTGTGCTGTACTTGGGCCCTTTTATTATCCTTCTTGGGCTGAAAATGTAGTCCATTTATGATGCTAAAAATGGGCTAAAGTTACACCCTTTACATGGACTTTATTCATAATCGAACTTGGACAAATTCGACGTCGAGCCTCGTCTCCGTTTAGCTAGCAAATTTAAGCTAAGCAAGTAGGTGACTCACCTGCTAGCTTCCTAACATCTCTAGCATTGATCAGAAGATCGAGTCTCACTATATTATTATCAAATAGCTGGAGCAATAGTTTGGTCAAATGTCAAGTCAACTTAAGCAACAACAGAGAGGTACATTACGTAGCAACATAGTTCAGAATCCAAAGAATAATGGGTAGTGTATGGCAGTGACTACTCATAGTGGTATGAAAACCATTGATTATCCTATGCTGATTGATGATGATGATGTTTGAGAGGAGACAGTTGAAGTCAAAGATGGTAAAACCAGAGATGACTGTGCCAAAGATGGGGTGAGTGATGTTATGTAGATGCCACATAAGTTGAAGCCCATTCATAGACCTTTTCCTCCATTCCCTCAAAGAATTAAAAAGATGCAAGAGGAGGGTAAGTTCAAGCACTTTCTCTCCATACTGAAACAACTCTTCTTCAATATTCTTCTCATTGAGGCATTAGAGAAGATGCCAGGGTATGAAAAGTTCTTGAAGGACCTAGTCACAAAGAAGTGGACTATGAGTCAGGACCTCTCCCAAGAACTTCAACATTGTAGTGTAATTGCTACAAGGTCCTTGGTGCTGAAGCAAGAATATCCCGATGCATTTACCATACACTGCACTATCAGAGATATAGACGTAGGGCATTATGTGGTCTTGGTTCTTGTGTAAATCTGATGCCCCTTGTGGTCATCAAGACGCTAGGATTGGGAGCCACTATTCTGACGAGCATGTGATTATTAATGGTTGATGGCACGATGAAGAAGCCTGTGTGGTTACTTTATGACATCCTTATCAAAGTAAAGAAATTCATATTCCCCAGACTTTGTGATCCTTGATTGAAAAATCGACTTCGAAGTCCTGATCATTTTGGGAGGACCTTCCTAGCTATTGGTCGAGCACTAGTAGATATAGAAGCTGACCAACTCAAGTTTATATTGAACGACGAAGAGGTTGCCTTCAATTCTATCCATTAATAAAGAGGCAAATGACTTGAAAATGGTTGTTTTGGTGCTTGGTGAAGTCTAAGTAACCAAGTTTTCAAAGTTGTGTCACGTTAATAAATTAGGCGCTACTTGGGAGGCAACCTAAGCTATTTGATGTAACAGTTTTAGCTTTGTTTTGTTTTTAACTTTTTGACTTGTAGGAAGTTTAATTTTAAGTACTTTGGTTGAAATTTGTGGACATTAGACTTGTTGCATATAGGGTAACAGTATGTCTACAAAGAATTTGCAGGGATATGACCAACAAGTAAACTATTTTTGGCAGAAAAGGCATCAAGAAGTGATTCTACAACTGGTTTTACATGTTGTATTTAAACTACGACCCATATAGTAACTCGTAGAACACTTCTGTTGAGCAAAACTTTATGCACTCTAGTCTACATTCTAACTTTATGGCCCATAGATAAAACTATGGGCCGTGAATGTGGCTCATGGACCCTAGGTAAGTTCTTTTGTGTTTGACTAAGTGTGGAGGTTTCTATGACCAACTCTACGAATTGTATTGAATTCTACAACTCGTACACTGGTTTGTGAAACCCAAGCCCCAAAACTGGGGTTTGGGCAATATACAAAATTAGGATCTATGGGCCGTGAAATCTTCTACAACCCATAATCGAGGTTTCATAAAAGCCTAGGCCTATTAACTTTTGGCTGACCGGGTCAACCTGTAAATAGAGGGTCAAATAATTGTGACCCCATTCTTCCTCAAATTTACCAAAACTACCCAGACCCCACTTTTCCCAAACATTTTCTGACCGACCACCACCCTATTTTTTGACAAACTTCTCTGGCCACCCCTCACAATACGTGGCTTCCATCCTACTAACTTTCTCCATCAATTTTCACATCATCCTCACTCGATTCGGTAAGTGTTTGGCCCTAAAATCCTTTTAATTACTGACGTTGATGTGATTAGGGTGTAATTACTTGATGCGTATGGTAACCCTATTGGTATGGGTATGAATTTATGTTTTTCATTATTTGAGCTTAAAATATAATCATGAATAGTATGTTTACAGTGCTTGAATAATGTGAAAAGTTGAAAAATTGTGGGTGTGACCATGTTTATGTGTTTGGAATGAAGTTATATGAGAACCATGTTGTCGCATATCATTTAAATTAAATAGACTTTGTTGCTTGAAAATTGATGTGTGATTACATGTGTGTGATTTGATGTTTATTCACTCAAATGGGATTGGTTAGCTTGGGAAAATGTGTAAAATGAGAATCGATAAGGTTGTATGAAAACATTGCATGTAGGGTGTTGGGTATTTGTTGAAATCATCTGGGGGCATGCCATATATTGCTTCAATGCTGATTTAATTGTCAAAAATATCATTTGGGATCTATTTTTATAGACTTAGAAAATCAAATTTTGGGTTTTTTTGACTCTACGAGGGTCTTCTGGCCCATGGAACATTTGATAAGCCATAGTTGCCCCTCATATGAAATTTCAGAAGCTAGAAGTTTCTAAGAATCTATAAGATGAGACCTTCCATGAACTGTATAACATTCTACTACTTGTATATAGGTCTTGTAGATCCTTGCATGTAAAAGTTCAACATTGGAACACTTCTATGACTCAATCTACGACATGTAGAATCTTCTATGAGTCGTACTTAGTCTTGTAGAAGCAATACCAGTAATGAAAATTTAAGAATCCCATTTTTGCGGGTGAATTATGAATCATAGTTTTTACTATGACACATAAAGGTTCCTTCATAGACCCTTCTATCACCTATTAAGAAATGTTTTTGCTTTTTGTTCCTTGACTTGTGGGGCTAACCATGTTTGTCAAATGTGTATGTTTCAAGTACTTTGGCCCTAAATGCAAGAAAGGGATAGATGAAGGCCCTACAGAGGAGACTGAGAGATGAGACCTTGGGAGATCAGGATATCCCTGAGATTAGTGGTCGATTGAGGAGCTTGGTGTTCGGCTTGACTCGGATGCTGAGCAACTACAAATATGCACTGGCACCAGACTTGGGTAGGCTTAGGCCTAGGCTAGCATTGTTCGCTCTCCCCCAGTCTAAAGATGAAGGCAAAAAATATAGCATCTCCAACTAGATGACTCTTTCAAGAGATGAGTCTGAGTTAGAGTTTGGCGATGAGTCGGAGTCAGTGTCCTCTGCTACACCAACTCAGGCATCACCATCACCTCTGGGTGCTCTATCTAGATAGTGGTGCATTGAGGGCATGAAAGGTATCTGGTTAGAGGGTGTACAGAGAAAAATAAGGGCCAACCATCTCATTCTCTTTTTGAGGAGCCCCGAATAATTTCTTCGTGATTAGATAGTGTCCCCGGCTTGCAGGGCACTATCAGCTGATATAGGTTCCAGTGGCTGGCTATGTTATCGGGGAAGTACTCATCGGCCATAGTTCGTGAGTTTTTCACTTTATATGCTACTACAGTTCTCAGCACTCTTTCTAAGGAGAAGAAGCCCCTAGCTCAGCCCAGACTGATGTATACTAGAGTGAGGGGCTGGCAGGTAGACACCTCTGAGATGACCATCTGTGGTGTGCTATTCGAGCCTGAGTTCCCAACCCTCAGATCGACATCATAGTATGATGGAAGATTGGGGTAGACCATGGATAAGGCTCCGATAAGAGATCAGACCCACAAGGCCAGTTTGATGAGATAGGTTGCTGGACAAATTGTAGAGCAGGGCACGAACCATGCATGGAAGCTACATCAATATAGCCCATTGTGAAGGCCTCACCCAACTTCAATACCCAATTAAATTCTGGTGGGCTATGGTGAGATCATAGATCTTGCCTACACTTTTGGATATTACTTTGATGCTGGACTGTGTCGTTTTGGTTGCCAGAATGTTGGTTGGCTATGAGATCGATTGGGTCTGCCTTATTTCAGAGTAGATACATGAGGCAGCCATGCAGAGGTCCACCTCCATCTCTTTCCCATGCTTGATCAATACACTCTGTATTGATTTGGAGGTGGGGAGTGTACATCATCTGGACTCCTTGATAGTGGTCAGCGTACTTTGGATGCCAACCTGATCAAGGATGAGGATAATCCAATGGCCATCCAGCGAGCAGTGCGCCAGCCAGCACAGATTCTAGAGATATTCGCGACGAACCACCATCTAAGACTCTACCACCATTACTGCTGCTACAACTACTGATGAGAGGCCTCCACAGGCTAAGTAAGATGGTGAGAGGGGGCCTACTACTACTACTAATTCTACCGCACAGGTCGTGCGCACACCAAAAGTTTGCGCTAGCATAGTCTATGTTTTAGCGGCATCCATTTAGGCCATAGCACAAAGACTATCCCTCACT
Source organism: Solanum clarkiae (assembly GCA_011800125.2). Classification (NCBI taxonomy): domain Eukaryota; kingdom Viridiplantae; phylum Streptophyta; class Magnoliopsida; order Solanales; family Solanaceae; genus Solanum; species Solanum clarkiae. Next base: position 110,947 of record JAABOM020009409.1, on the reverse strand, counting down.
GAGTCACAAATGACCCAGTTGTTATAGCATATCAAGCCCTGGGTCCACCAGTGAAACGACCACACAAAATAAAGTGCCCGAAAACACGCCTCGAAAGTACCCAAAAACTCATTTTCCATATATCTAAAAATTCATTTGTTATTTTGGAAATCTAACTTCATATTATTCTTTAGGGGGTCAAGTTGAGTGGCAAACGGGTCTAAACTGAATTTTAGAGCAACCGTATCAAAATTCAAAAATCTCTAAATATGCTATTTAGGAGGGTCCACTTTGAAGGTTATATCTCTTAAAACACAAAGAACTGGGTAGATCACAACCTACCAACTAAAATCCCTTTTAATTAGCTTTCTAACGCACTTCGTTTCACCTTATTCCAAGTTTTGATGAAGGATTTTATGCCCATTTTCATAAGACTCACCCGCGCAAAAAAATGCAATTTCTAGTAAGCAGTCCGTTTTGGTCTTAGTTTCTCTTGACTTCGGTCCAACACTTTTAAGTCTTGGCCTAAGGGTTCCCACATTTGAAAATGCATATACTTAGCCTTCTTTCACCCTCATATCATCCTAAACATTCCCCAAAACTCACTCAAACATTTAGACTCATATTTCACCCTAAATTCAAGTCCCAAACTCAAGGCCAATCTTAAGGATTTCATTCAACCTTTAATTCTCCATTAAAGTCTTCTTCAAGAACCTCTCCACGTCTAAGGTATGTGGTGTTGAACTATTGGGTCCTTCCATCCATGGTGTCTAAAACTTCTTTTAATTAATATTGCATGATTTAAAGTAGATTTTACATATGGGTCTTTTATATTGAGAAACTTACTGCACAGTGATTTTAGTTCATGAAAGTATGGTTGTTTTAGGATGTTTTGAGCTTAAATCTTGGATCTAATGTTGGAAGTAATTAGGGTTTTTGATGTGAATGTCTTGGGGGTGTTGTAAGGTGTTGATCAAAGGTTTTACAAGTGATTTTCCTGCATGATTTCATCTCTAAATTGCATGCTCTTTTATCTCGATTACACACCCCCAAGGTGTTTGATAAAATGTCGGGTTATGTTTTCTTGAGAAATTGAAGGTCAAAAGCATGAGATATAATATGAATGATGTTATGATGATGAAATGAGCTTATGTACATGATTATTCCTACATGAGGTATTGCATTAGAGCTTATGATGAATCCTATATAAAGTGTTGCACTAGACCATGCCCAATCCAGGGGGATAAGAGTCCAGGTAACCATGTGAGGGGTTTATACTTTGCCACCTAGGATGATTGGGGTGTGACCATCATCAACCATGTGAGGGTTTTATACTTTACCACCTAGGATGATTGGGGTGTGACCAACATCAACCATGTGAGGGGTTTATACCTCACCACCGAGGATGATTGGGGTGTGACCATCATCAACCAACAAAGGTTGGAAAGCTATCTTGGTCTCTTCTTCACATATGATATCTTATATGAGCATGATTTACTTAAGCATGTTTTACTTATGCGTTGATCATAGATGTCATATTTCTATATTATGCCTATTGCCTATCGTTATGCATTTTGGATTATGATTACTATCTATTGTTGCATTGTATCCCATATACATAGTATATTCAAACGTACTAATGCATACTCTTGCCTACAATATCACCATGTAGGGACTGGAGATCCTATTGATTCTTCTTGTGGCTAGATAGATTATTCAAGTTAGCCTTTGGTGAGTCCTCTATTCTGGGGACAGGGACTATTCTCTCACACTATGTGTTAAGATTGTCTTTACTTTATCATTTACTTATGACTATGAGCGTGAGACCGGTTATATGTCTTGGCCCCGGCCATTATCTATGTAGTAGAGTTGTTGGACAAAGCTATGTATTTATGCCATGAGATGATTCTATTATCTCTTGACTCTATATTATGACAAGTTCTCCCTTAGTCCTTTTTTCCCTTATTTCTATTCTTTAAATGTCATTCAATTGTTCCGTGACTAAGAATGTGTAATGATATGCTATGAGGCTTGTTTGGGGTTCCTTTGGGTTCCCCATTTGCCAATCACGTCTAGGCCCTTGGCGTGGGTCATGACAACCAGGCCACTTCAAAATCTAAGGCACGTATGCAGGTATTTACGGTCGCCACTATCCAGGACAAAATTTCACCCATAGATATCCGCATTGATGCTTTTGAGAGGTGGGTACAGCAGAGCCTTAGCACAACATGGCCAGTAGATATGACAGCACTTAGTAGTAGATCCAGCAGATCCAAGTTGACATGACAACAACTTGGTAGCACTGATAGTATTCCCACTGAACAAGCCTTTGGTGCTGGTGGTCGATCTATTTGCTCCTGAAGATGCATCACCGACTTTCCTTGGGAAGTGACCCACCTTGATGATCCATACCTAGTGAGACTTCAAACGATGATGATAGAGGAGCAGGGATTAGTGCGTGCCAGGATATGCTCGAGGCAGGATAAAGAGATGAGGTAGGCTCATAAACGTGAGAGGGTAAGGGGTGCTGGTCCCTCCAAACATGCAACTACCACTAGGTAGGCCACCAAGAAGGTTAAAGGTGCCTAGACTTAGCCAAAGATTGGCGCTTAGGCACCCAAGTATGTTCTTTTTGACCCCTGTGCTTTATTATTCGATTATTGTGTATTGAGGATAATGCAAGTCTTTATCAATACGGTGTGGGTAGTTATAAGACTTAGTGAAGTCTAAATAACATTTCCTTATAGCTATCCCAAATTTTGAATCGTAGGAGTTTTCTTGCCTGTGTTCTTTTTCCCCAAGGATATTATTTCTGTTAAAATGACATGTTTAGTATATGTAGGTAGTGTTAGTAGCACGTAGTACTGATATCTATGGCATATGTTTGTTTTTGTGTGAAAAATGATACCTACCAAAATTTTTCTTAGTTGGTGTTAATAGTAACCACGCATGTTTGACTGTTTTACTGTGCTTATTCTGATAAAGTGGGGATAAATTTTGATGAAAAACATGATCTGAGTATCTTTATTAGTAGTGTAAGTAGTGCCACAAGTGTGAGCTTTCTTTCCTAAGTTCATATGTTGTGTTTCAATTCAAAACTTACCCTATTACGCTAACTTAGATTGTAGGTTTTTTTGTTAAGAAAGGATCTTAGGCTATTGTTCACAATAGTCTACTTAGCGTAAATGACCAGCCAAATTCGTAATATATCCCTCTATCCTAATGTTTAAGCCTTACATGTACCTTTTCTTTGTAAGAACCTAAGTTACCTAGCTTTATTAGATATAAAATCCTGAAATTGGCCTTGGTCCCTCCTTGAGGATTATGCCCTTTGACTGAGGCAAAAAACTTAAGTTGAGGGTGGCTACCAAAAGTGGCCCTGTATCCTACGTTTGATATTGTGCGCCTCGACTCAAGCCAAAAGCCTACGTTGAGGGTGGCTGGTGTAAGGGTAAACAAAAAATAAGGGGGAAGCTAGTGATACATGAAAAAATGGGATAAAAAGGTGTTCTAGGTGCAAGAAAAATAGGTTGATGCCTAATCAATAAGCTAAAAAGAAAAATCATGTGAAAATGAAAAGCAAAAAGTTGAAAAATGAGAAAATGCACCCAAAAGAGCAAAAAATGGAAAAAAAGAGAATGAGGTGAAAAATGATAGTGTTAGTAGGGAAAAAGTGTAGAAAAATACAGTGCCAAGGAGGACATTTAGTCACTATATTCAAAAAATGTCATACCAAATCCCTTGAGCCTACTTTACAAGCCAATAAAGTCCTAAAGTGATCCTAGTCCAAGTAGTCAAAGGTCGTAGTCATGAGTATAGGGGAAAGAAAATGGTATTGGACATGGTATTTGAATGTCTTTTGTAAGAGTAAGCAATTTTTCATTGTCCTAAGCATTAAATCTGAAGAAAATTTCATGAGAGGGATATGGGATATCTTTTTATGAGGGCACTTGCATTACATTGTTGATATTGGACTAACTCAGTGAGTGTTACTTATTGATAATTTCCTTGCTTGCCATAGTTGCACTGTCATATATATTAATCTATGTTGGTTTTCTTGATAGTTATCTGATGTGATTTTTAAGGTGGTGCAAGTATCTGTGCTTCAGTCCGATCTATACTGCTTATGTAGATTGAGCCCGTTGCTTGAGGACAAGCAACAGTTTGAAGTTGTTGTTAATGTGCTGTCAAAATACAACACTTTTGATTCTTAAAACTTATAATTTTGTGTTTTCTCAAAGTGATATTAGTAGATTTGATGTGTTTTTATGTTTGTTTTACAAGATTACGGGGTTGTCATGATTTTTTGGGCTAAGTATGCAAAAGTTGTAGAAGGTGCTAATATATGATACCCTTTACGGGCCGTGGAAACTTCCACGGCCCATAGTGTTTGTTTCATACAAAAATATAGTGAATAGTGATTTTCGAAAGTTGAGTCTACGAACATGCAGACGAACCACAGACTTGGTATTGTATCCTAACGATCAGAAAGTGGAGAGTTGCTGAAAAGTCATTAGATGAAACACTTTACGGGTCGTAGAACTTTATAGGGCCCGTAGATGGTTCTCATAGATGTTATCCCCATAATTGACGAAAGAATCCATGAAGCCCTGACTATGGACTGTAAGACATTATACGGCCCATAGAGCTTGCTGACCCAGTTCTCCTAATTCATGTTGATTTTGATTTTAAATACTATAAATATGGGTTTTAGGTTAATTTTTGTACAAAATAGTAAAGAATAGTACAGAGCTTCAGAGAAACATTATGAGACACTTGTGAAACATAATTTTTTGTGCTTAATTCAATCTTGTAATTGTTGGTGAAGATCTTGGATTTATTGTTCTTAATTCCATTGTATAAGTGCTCAATTATGTCATTCAAAATCACTATTCTTGCATCTACCTGATAATGGGTAGCTAAATCCACAACTGGAGTTGTTGGAAATATGAAGAACTAACAAGGTAAAACCGGATAATTCATAATTCTCAGAAAGTGTGCATGTATGTATTAATTAATTCTCTTTGATTTGAATGCTTTTTAATGGTGCCTAATGTTCGAACTTGCCTACTGTTACTTATTGGACCAAGATTGTAATGAATAAGAAAAGATATTTATAAACAGGATTCTATTGATATTTCTCATCTAATCAACCAAACTGGATCAAGGGGAGGTTGTATTAGAATAATAGGTAAGAGTTAATAATGTCACATTGTGGGGATGGATGAAATAACGTAGTGAAATTTTCCTATTAGTTGGATTAAAGGGTTTGATGAACTTAACTTATCATTCTGCATGCTACACACTAGAAAATAATTTGATTATCTGGTAATACCCAGTTAGGAAATCATGGGGAACACAATGACCCTGTCACTTTTCATACTAAGCTCACACTTGTCTTAGTCTAGAATTACTTTTCATAGTTTTTACAACCCCCACCCTTTAGGGAGATAAGTAAGTTAATCCACTCCAATTTCTTGAAATTTCTCTAAGGCTACCCTCTTCCCTGTCGATCGATCCTAATCTCAGTTAGGTTATATATCTTGACAATGACCACTTTAGACTTCAAAAAGGAGGTATAACTTGGGAGACATCACTATCACACAAACACTCCATGTCAATTACTCATTCTTATGAAATAACCTAAGATATAAGCTAGATTCAAGTTTGCAACCTTAAATTATAAATTAAACATGAAGACAAGCATGAATTCGTAAACCAATTAAGCATAATTGAAGGAATTAAGGGAGAATCCCACTTGATTTGCAAGAATATAATCAATTAAGTGTAAAATCAAGAGTTTAAATGATTACCCATATACAAATCCAAATCCAGAATCCATTACATCTACAATTTCTAACAATCAAAGCATGAAAAGAAAGAGTGAGTGAATCATTTTTACAATACAAACTCATAGTCTTCAATCCCCTCAAGAAATTGTAGAAGAGTTGACTTTCACTTCTCACCTAAGGATAAAATCCTAATCTAAGGTTTGTGCTTCTGTCAAAATTGTATGAATAATCTTCAATTCTATTCAATGATACTCGAATATGCAAGTTTGGGAGTGCATGTACATTCAATTTGGGATCAAAATGGTGAAAATCCTAAAATTGCCTAGATGCCAGTCACAATAATACTCCACATTTGAGGAGGTCAACACAAGTTAAGACTTTGTCTTCGCACCTTAGTTCTCCGCATTTGCGCCTTAGTTCTCCTTGCAGAGAATAATGAGCTATTACTCTAGCTATGCACTTTTGCTTGGCACGGTTGTGCTCTCAACATTCTAGTGCTCTATAATCATAGGCTTGACGGACACATTTCCAGAGCACTAGAGGATGCCAGGTACATTTTTCCCTTTTAAGATCCTTTTTGCTCCAAATCAGTTCCAAACTCCATTCTTTCTAGCAAAATTCCACATAAAGAATAAGTACCTGAAACATACATTAGTCAAAAGCATAATTAGCCAGAATTCATTATATTAACAATATAAAATCACAAGAAAAGGAGGACTAAATGAGTGTAATTTCACCGCTCATTAACGGTCTTATTGTCGATTATTGTCCTATTTCCACATATTTATATATGCTAGGTTATGAAATATTTGATAATGCTTCCATCCATGACTTTAAATGTTACATTAACCTTTCGTCATCTCTTGTTCCTTATTGTATTGATATAATTATGGATATTGTAATTATGTTGGGATGTTCCTTTGATGCATTTCACATATGCAGACTTAGTATATTCCAATGTACTAATGTAACTCTTTGCCTACATGATCTAACCATATAAGTATGGGCGATGACACCACCACTAACTTTCATAGCTATAGTTGGATACTATATCTTGATGACTTTGTGAGTTACCATGCTTCAAGGACATGCCTTTATATCACGATTTAAGCCTAGAGCCAAAATGTGACATAGCAAATAAGGGATGATGTGCTGTCAAAATATAACACTTTTGATACATAAAACTTAGGAGTTTGTGTTTTCTCACAGCGATATTTGTGGATTTTATGTGTCTTGTGTTTAGATTTGCAGGATTACAGGTTGCTATGATTTGGGGAAAAATTACAGAAGTTACTCCTTTTCGATGATTTATGAGACACTCTATGGATTGTAGAGCATTCTATAAGTCATAGAGGATGTCTCGTGACAAATGTCAGTGAAGAATGATTTCTAAAGATCAGCTTAATGAGATCTGCATATGAGTCATAAAGCATTCTACGAGTTGTATAGATAGGTTTTGTAAAGATTTCAAGTTAGGGATAATTTGATGAAGTTGAAGCCTACAACCATGTTGTGCAAGTCGTAGATTATTTTATGAGTCGTAAAGTTGTATCATAGAAGAGAAGTTTAGAATTCGAGGAGCTGACTGTGAGACCCTGACTAGAGTCGTTAAAGACACTATGAGTCCTAGAGACCTTTCGTGGAGTTTGACGACCAATTTTTCTATTTTATTTAGGGCTTAATTATAATTACTATAAATAGTACTCTTAGGTTATTTTTCAAGGGGGACGTCATTCTTCAGTAATCTTAGCATTTCTACTTGGAGAACTCAATACTTGGAAGAGAAGATTGTGAGAAAATAGTTGTGTGTAAATTGGATCTTCAATCTTGTGATTCTTATCAATCTTGGATTTGTTTTATTTTAATTCAATTGTGTAAGTGTTTAATTATGTTTTCTCAATTCATAATTTCTTAATCTATACATAGCATGAGTAGCTAAATCCACAACTAGGGTTGTGGGAACCATGAAGAACTAATAAAGTAAACCCAAAGAATTTACAATTCTTGGATTGAGTATATGCATGTATTAATCAAATCTCTTTGTTTTACTTGTTTCATAAAGGTGGACAACATTAGAATCTGCCTAGTATTACTGACTGGACCAAGATAGCAATGAATAGGAAAAAAGATTGATTAACAGGATTTGATTGATATGTTCTCGTCTAATCAACCAAACTGGGCCAAGGGGATGTTGTATAGGGACTTATAGGTAATGGTTAGTATTTCACACTATGGAGATGGGCTATGTCGCATAGTGAAATTCGCCTCTCACCTTTGACCAAAAGGCTTGGTGAACTTAAATTATTGTCCTGCATGTTATACACTAGATAAGAATTAGGTTATCTGGTGATACAAAGTTGGGAATCTTGGAAACACAATACCCTAGTTGATGTCTATTGCTAATTGTCTCTCGTGATAGTTAGTTTAGTTAATCTTCTTATTTTGTTATTGCAACCCTACCCTCTTTGAGAAATTGATTTGGTTAACTACTTAGATTGCTTATTGGTGAATTTTGTCTTAAATCTATGTATTCTCTGTGGGTTCGACCCTAAACTTGGTTAGGTTTTATGTCTTGACAACTACTGCTTTATCATCAAAAAGGAGGTGTAACTTGGGCGACATTAAGATTTTGGAGCCGTTACCGGGGAATATAGCTAGACTTAGTTAGATTTATTAAGTAATTTGAGTGTTACTCCTTAGTTAACTTTTTTTTATTACTTTTGTTTTTGTTTTTGTTTCTTTGCAGGGTATACAAGTAGTGTATGCCCAACACTCGGAATCATGGAAAATTCCTTAATTTCACTTGATTTAGAGATCCACTGAACTATAAGAAGAATGACCCAAGAAAATACCAATAACATAACTAATGCAGCCTTGAAGCGGGATAATAATAATGATAATAGGAATGAGAATCCACCTACTTTGGAGGATACTCCACAGCCTCAGGAGTTCAATACTAATGCTTACCAGTGGAATCAATACAGGTTGAACCCTAAGGCTATGGATATGACGGAAGCTATTGTGTTGCCACCACTATCAGCAGACACAAAGTTCACAGTCTCTAGTGAATTACTTCAGATATTATCGAACCGTGGGCTATTTGTGGGCTTAGCATAAGAGGAGCCACATAACCACTTGCTTAATGGGGCATTTGTTTGTAAGAGTGTGATGGGGACACATAATCAGTCTATGCATGTCGTGGGACTTCATGTCTTCCCATTGTCTCTTCTGAACAATGCTACATTATGGCTATCTGAGCTTTCACAAGGTTCAATCACCAAGCGGAAAGAATTGCAGAGGGACTTCTTATCAAGGTACTTCATCAAACAAAACAGGTCCAAAGTGGTAGATCGTATCCACCATTTTATGCAATTCCCTGGTGATTAAATCCTTGCTACATGGGAGTGATTTAATATATGCTTGACGAGTGCACTGTCACAACAAAAGCCAAGGGCCTGGACGTGACAAGGTGGATGGGGAACCCAAAAGGACCCCAATCAAGCCTCTTTACTTGTCATAATACATCTTTGGTCGTGGAAGCATAAAAAGACATATATATTAAACAAGGACAATGAGGGTAAGGGAAAAGCTTGCCAAAACAACAACATTACCAAAACAAGGAGTCACAACTCATATCATAAATACACACTCATCCAACATACACCTCTAAGTACATAGATAGAGCGGGTCTAAGATAGAGCTACCAGGTCACCCTCATAGTTAATAAAACATATTATAGTGTCTTAATACATAGATAATAACAACATATACTAAAGTCCTTAAAATGGAGGACTCACTAACAAGCTTGGAATAGCACTGCCTAGCCACGTGGAGGAGGAGGATCAACTTGGGCACCGATTCCTACATGGTGATATCGTGTAGGCAAGAGTATGCGTTGGTACGCTTTAACGTACTAAGTATGAGGGATATAATGCAACAAGGAATAGGCATCATAATCGAAATGCATAACAATAGACAATCGGCTTAATATAGTAATATGGCATATAAGATCGATCCTAAAGTAAAACATGCTTAGTAAATCATGCTCATATAAAGTATCATATGTGAAGAAGAGACCAATCTAACTTTCCAACCTTGGTTGGTTGATGATGGTCACACCCTAATCATCCTAGGTGATGAAGTATAAACTCCTCACATTGTTGATGAGTACAAACCCCTAACTCGGTTGATAATGGTCACACCCTAATCATCCTAGGTAGTGAAGTACTAACCCCTCACATGGTTGACGTTGGTCACACCCCAATCATCCAAGGTGGTGAGGTATAAATGTCATGCCTAAATTCCTGTTAAGGTGGACTGGCACCCATTATTAATAAGGCTATGGAGAACTAACCTATGTCCATGCGCTTTCTATACATATTATAAGGGATTTCTTCATTCAACATGCCTTTAAGAAAGTAAGCAGTAATAACAAGCCAAAAGGAATTACATATGGCTAGGCCATTGGGGCCACGTTGTCTAAAGTATAAGATATGACCACACTTTAATTTGCATAGTCTACAAAGCCTCTAGATAAGGAAAAGTATCTGATAACAGTCGGGACAGGCCCCGCCTCGACTAACAATATAATACAAAAATATGAGCTCTAGACGCACAAAGCTCCAAAGCAGCCTAGAGCTTGGTAACAAAAGTTGGATATCCTGTACTCCTACTGGGAGATCTACTGGCACCTGTACCTGCAGCATGAGATGCTGTCCCCCGTAAGGGACGTCAGTAAAAGACAATGTACTGAATATGTATGGTAGGAAATACTGTATATGAAGTAACAACTCAAATGAAACTATGCACTGGTGTAGGACAAGAGACCACCTTTAGTTTTACTATGGGATCATGTACTTTATGTTCTTTTTATTACTTTACTTTTACTGTATAATCTCTGTGCAACGTCTAATACAAATGACTAGCTGATCAGTGGTAAATCTATATTGATATCGACCCATTCTAGGCTTTTCCTTTCACTCCTTGGGCTACCCCCTGTGATAGGATCGACCCTTGCTAGGTGATTCTTCCATCCCTTGGGTTACCACCCATCAATAAGCAATATACTTTATCTTTTAATTACTTTTGAGATGGTTCTTTTGGTGGACATAATATTGGAACTATAGCACTGTAGATACAACATATGCTATGTAAATAATCAAAAAAGACAACACCATAATAAAAGGAGTAGGTTACACAAATAATGAAATACATAGGATGTAGAACAACACATGAAATTTATGTAGTAGAATGAACTCGTGTATCCTTGTATCCAAGTATGTATGCAGGTTTCTAACGACTATGTACGGGAGTATATGAACATCTGAAAGAGTAAAGACATAGTTGTTCATTATGTGGAGTAGGTAAGAGCCTCTATGTACCAAGGAAGGATCTGGATTTCATGCCAAGTAATACGAAATCGAGTAGCCTTACATACCTTGCTGTACGACCTTGCTATTACCTCGAGATAATCTTCCCTTCCTCCAAATAATTATATACAATATAGTAGGTGATAAAACCAGCATTAGCAGCCAATAGATACATCTTGGAAACATAATCTCATAAAAAATGACACACGGGCAACAAGCATATGATTATAAACTTGAACGTACTCTTTCAACCTTTCTGCCTCTAATCGTATTTTATAATACACACTCTCATATACATATCATGTGTAGCCTATTTTATGCTATAAAAGTCTTACAACAGCCCATAAAGCGCAACGCATATCAGTTCTACACAACATGCAAATAGGCTGCATAACGTTACATCCCTTCGCTACATTTCAATGTCGACAATTCTAAACTTGTTCCAACTTTAAACAAACTGTCCTCCACACATCTATACATAAAAAATATCCTTAAAATAGTCCTTGAACAGTGCCAAAGCAGTCATAAAGGACGTGAGGTAATAGCCTTCCATCCATCAGCCCACAAGTTCTAATCAAAATCACACTTAAGATAGCACAATAAAACTCATTTAAGTGAAACACAATCAGGGCAGCAACCTTGGATTAATATCTATAACTTAAACCATATTAATAACATCCACTTCTCTTCATGATCCAGCCTACAAACCGTAGAGAAGTCACTAAAAAAAAGGCAAGTATGCAGCAACTTTCTAAACACATGCTGTCCGACCTTTGTTAACAAGCATAACTAGCATATATTTCTTATTTTTCATGAGAAGAGTATACAAAATACATGGATATTTCCACTTACCTTAGCCTTCAAGATTGAAATTTACTTCAAGAACCCTAGAGGGTTTTATTTTTGTGTTGTGAAGTGAAGTAAAGAGTAAAAGAAAGTCTTCAGGAAAGCTGAAAATTGTTCCAATGTGAAATGACTTAAGGGACTATTTTTGAGCCCTTTTAAAGGGTCTATTTGGCCGAATTTCTCTTGATATTTTGACCAAATATTAACACATATTAATAATCTAGTCATTAAGTAGCTTGGTCCTCACGTTTGGGCCTAAATGGGTCTCAAAGTTGATGGGCCTTTGCTGCCTATTATTCCCCTCTCTCTTTAGTTAGTTAGGCCTAAATTATCAGATGAATTGTAATGGGCTTGGGCACTTTTTCTATTCTTGTTGGGTTGAAAATATAGTCCATTTATGATGCTAGAATATGGGCTAAAGTTACACATTTAACACGGACTTTATCCATAATCGGACTTGGACAGATTTGACGTCGCGCCTCGTCTCCGTCTAGCAAGCGAGTTTAAGGTAAGCAAGTAGGTGACTCACCTGCTAGATTCCTAAGTCATGCAAGCACATCAATTCTGTCACTATTTTTAGGGCCATGATCTCCTCAATTTGGCATATAACTTGTATAAACTCGATCCATTTAAGCATTAGACACACATATCGCCCTCCAACATGAGATTCAAGAACTTTAAAAATGGGGTCTAATTTGTCCAAACCATATCATGTTTCATTTGCATAGAACTAGTATATGTAAGATGTGGTGTGTTACATTCTCCCCCTTTAGGAACATTCGTCCTTGAATGTTAGCACAATTGGATAGCTTAACCAAGTTTAAATCTTACCTAAACAAACTTTTGACAACATACTAAGTATCCAATCACACGTACCTATTAGTGTCCCAATTTTGCGTGTTGGACTTCCTCTTTAGCTTCAAATAAGTAAGAGCATTTTGATTTCATCGCATCCTTAGCCTCCCATATTATCTCTTTCGCTTGCTGGTTTCTCCAAAGTACTTTTACTGAAGCTATTTCTTTATTTCTTAGCTTCTTAACTTGATGATCTAGAATAGCAATAGGTACCTATTCATATGTGAGATCTTCTATGACGTGCACATCATCAATAGGAGTAATACGGGATGGGTTACCTATGCATTTTCGAAGCATTGAGACATGAAAAACTGGATGAACCATTGAAAGCTCTTGGGGTAGTACTAGTTCATATGCAACCTGCTCGAACCTCTTAATAATCTTATATGGCCCTATGTAACGTGGGCTCAGTTTTCCTTTCTTACTAAACCTCATAACTCCTTTCATTGGAGACACCTTTAAAAATACCTAATCCCCTACTGAGAATTCCAGTTCTCTTCTCCTAGCATCCACATATATTTGTGATGACTTTTAGCTGTTTCTAGGCATTGTTGTATTACCCTAACTTTTTTCATGGCCTGTTGTACTAGACCTAGCCCAAGCAAAGTGGTTTCATCCACTTCAAACCATCCAATTGGTGACCTACATTTTCTTCCATACAAAGCTTCGTAAGGTGCCATATTGATACTTGAGTGGTTGCTATTATTATCGGCAAATTCAATAAGTAGAAAATGGTCCACCAACTACCTTTAAAGTACAATGCACAAGCCCATAACATATCTTCAAGTGTCTGAATAGTTCGTTCTTCTTGACCATCTGTTTGAGGGTGGAAAGATGTACTCAAATTCAAATGTGTCCCAAAACTCCTTTGGAAGGACTTCCAAAACTTTGTAGTGAATTGAGCTTCTCGATCAGATATAATGGAGATTGGGACTCCATGTAGCCTGACTATCTCTTTGAGGTATAGCTTGGCGTACTATTCAGTTGTATAATCACTTGTGACTAGCAAGAAGTTTGCTACCTTTGTGAGTCTGTCAACTATTACCCATATGAAGTCAAACTCGTGAAATGAGCAACGTAACCCGGTAACAAAATCCATATTGATCATATCCCTCTTCCATGTTGGAAGCTCTATACATTTCATACGACCTCCTGACTTATGGTGTTCTACATTCACTTATTGGCAATTTGGACATTGAGTCGCAAATTTTGAAAGGTCCTTTTTCATGCCTCCTCACCAAAACATTCCCTTCAGGTCATGTTACTTCTTAGTTGATCCTAGATGGATGGAATATGTGGAATGATAGGCTTATTCCATTATCCTCTTCCTTAGTCCATTAATATCAGGCACACATAGTCCATTTTGGCAATAAAGTACTCCATTTTGTGTAAGGTCATTGTCCTTTATCATACGCTAACTCAACTTGTCCTTAAGTCATCGTAAAATAGGATCTTCAAACTGTTTTTATTTCACCTCCATTACCAATGAAGACGCTGCTGCATTATCAGTGAACTCCCAAACTAGCTAGTTGTCGTAGATCCCTAGCAACTCCTTGATGTACCTCAGCATAATCACCAATATTCGTGATTGCCTTACGACTCAGAGCATCGGCTACCATATTTGCCTTCCCCGGATTATATAGTATATCAATGTCGTAATCCTTTATGAGCTCTATCCATCTACGCTGTCTTAAATTTAGGTCTTTCCGCTTAAAAATGTACTGAAAACTCTTATGTTCAATATATATGTCAACGTGAAACCCATACAAAGAATGGGGCCATATTTTCAGAGCAAACACAACTGCTGCTAGCTCAAGATCATATATTGGGTAGTTTTTCTCATGTGGTCATAGTTGTTTAGATATATAAGAAATTATCCTACCACGCTATGTTAGCACACATCCTAAGCCAACTCCTGAAGCACCGTAATACACTGCATACCCCTGGGGGCCTTCTGGAAGTACTAGCATAGGTGCAGAAGTTAGCTTATTTTTCTGCTCTTGGAAGCTCCTTTCACATGCATCATTCCATTGGAACTTTGTTACCTTATGTGTCAACTGTTTTAGAGGTGCAAAAATAGAAGAAAAATCTTCAACAAACCTTCTATAATAACCTGCCAACCATAGGAAACTCCAAACTTCTATAGGTGTCATTGGCCTTTGCCAATCTTTCACAGCCTGTATCTTTTGTGAATCAACCCTTGTTCCCTCATTAGACACAATATGACTCCAGAATTCCACTGATTTTAGCCAAAATTCACATTTTGAAAATTTGGCATACAACTGTCGATCATGAAGAACCTGTAACACTTGTCGTAAGTGATTTGCATGGTCCTCTTCTGATCTTGAATATACCAAAATTTCATCTATAAGTACTATCACGAACACATCTAAGAATGACTTGAATACCATATTCATCATATCCATAAAAACTGTTGGTGCATTCATTAGCCCAAATGACATAACAAGAAATTCAAAGTGACCATAGCATATTCTGAAAGCAGTCTTAGGCATATCTTTCTCCTTCACCGTCATTTGGTGATACCCTGATCTCAAATAAATTTTTGAAAAACATTTGGCACCTTGTAACTGATCAAATAAATCATCAATCTTGGGGAGGGGGTATTTATTCTTAATTGTCACCCTATTCAATTGTCGTTAGTCGATGCACATTCTCAAGGTGACATCATATTTATGTACAAATAATACTAGTTCATCCCAAGGGGACATACTAGGTCTTACAAAACCCTTCTCCGATAAGTCTTTTAATAGCTCTTTTCATTCACGCAATTCTGTCGGGGTCATTCTATATGGAGGGATGGAAATAGGTTGAGTGCTTATAAGTAAGTCAATACCAAAATCTATTTCTCATTCTGGAGGTAAGCTTGAAAGTTCTTCAGGGAACACATCAACAAATTCATTCACTTCTGGGACTGATAAGAGAGTTGGAAATTCTGCCTCCATATCCCTTGCTCTAACTAAATGAATATATACCCCTTAGATATCATATTTCTTGCATTAAAATCAGAGATAAACTTACCCTTTGGTGCCCCAATATTGCCTTCCCATTCAAGAACTGCCTCATTTGGAAAGTGGATGTACACTCTCTTAGTTCGGCAATTTACAGTGCCATAGCAAGAAGCTAACTAATCCATACCCATTATAACATCAATTTCCACCATTTCTAGCTCAATAAGGTCAGCCAATGTGTCATGGTCACAAACAGTTACTACATAGTCATAATAAACCTTTCTAGCTATAATAGATCTACGGGTTGGTCTGGACACTTCAAATGGTTTGTTCAATAATTATGGTGTTCTCTTAAGATTCCCAGGAACTAGAGGAGTAAAGTGTGATAGTGTAGAGCCAGGGTCAATTAATGCATATACATTATGTAAAAAGATGGACAATGTACCTGCTACCATATCGGGTGAAGCTTCCAAATTTTGCCGACTCCCCAAAGCATAAGTGCGATTCTGGACTTTTCTAGAGCTAGCTGCCCCTCTTACACCTCTACCACAACCTGTAGGTGCTTGTTGACCCTATCTACTAGAGGAACTAACGATGATGATGTAATAGCTGACCCAGTAGATTGGGCTATATCACCCATACGCCTCCTTAAACAATCTCTCATCATATGCCCTGTTGCACCACACCAATAACATGCATTTGTACCAACATTACATATACCCAAATTAATTTTTTCACAATGTTTAGAAGGCTGCTTGGGAGTCATTTGTTGGCCTATCGAATATCCTCTTGTCCGTGCACCTTGTGTTCCCCCTCGTTGACTAAAGTTATTACTTCTAGAACCTTGAAGTTATGGTGGAGCACTGGCTATAGAATAGAAGGATGATGGCCTAGGCAGTCTATTAGAAAACCAAGGCCTAAGCCAACCTTGGGACGATGTAAAATGCCCCGTAGATCTGGCCCTATTGGATTGCCCCCTTTCTAACTCTTGTGCCCTTCTCCTTTGCCTTTGATCCTCTAGTTTCTATGCAAAAGGTTTCATCTTTGCTATATCCATGTCTTTATTCAAGGAAGCAATGGTGCGGTCTCTTCCGAGATAGGAATCCAATCTATACACATACCGATGAACTCTATCTACCATAGTAGCAACTACATTAGGAGCATACCTGGCCAAGGAATTAAATTGAAGGCTATACTCCCTCATGCTCATGTTCCCTTTGTGGAGATTCAAGAACTGATCTGGATGGGGCTCTCGGATCTCTAATGGAAAGTAATAGTCAAGAAATTCCTCCTTGAACTCTTTCCAAGTAGTTAGGGGAGCATCTATATCTTTGGATTACTTCCAAACTTAGTACCACAATGTAGCCACACCCTTCAATCTGTATGTTGCTAGCTCAACAACTTCTGTACCACTCATATGCATAACATCTAATGTGCGTTGAATCTGATAAATAAAGTCTTATGGATCTTCATTAGGATCTGACCCAGTGAAGGATGGAGGGTCCAAATTAAACAAGTCACATATACTCGTGCTACGTGCCCTATTCGCACCACCTGTACCTATAATTGCACCTTCATGTCTTTGACCTTGGCCAGCAACTATACGAGTCAATAGTTGGACTGCCTTTCATAGATCCTACATGGTAAGCATCGATAGGTGGCTCTGGGGAATTTCACTACTTCCTGGTTCATCAGGAGCTGGAGGAGTTGGAGATGTCTGTGACAGAGACTCATCTTGAGCCTTATTTTGTTGTTTCACCAGAGTGGATATACCAACTACCACTTCTACTTCCTTGCCTTTACCTTTGTTTTTCTTGGTTTCTAGCATACTTGTTGTACAAAACAATTTATAGGTCAGACGAAATCCACCTATTACACTTGGCTCTATGGCGTGATCTAAATAATGAAAAGAAAGTGACAACTCCTAAATGCCACGTAGCCTCCTGCTTATAAATGTGGTGCACAACACATCGATAAACAAGACTCTACGTAGACACGACTTTTTGGACTCCCTAGGATAACCCGCTCTGATACCACTTCTATCAGCCAAAAGTTCTATTAAGGCGGATTGGCACCTGTTGCCGATAAGGCTCAGGAGAACCAACATGTATCCATGCGCTTTCTATACATATCATAAGGGATTTCTCCATTCAACATGCCTTTAAGCAAGTAAACAGTAATAAGAAGCCAAAAGGAAGTGCATATGACTAGGCCGTTGGGGCCACGTTGTCTAAAGTATGAGACATGACTATACTTTAATTTACATAGTCTACAAAGTCTCTAGATAAGGAAAAGTATCTAATAAGGGTCGGGACAGGCACCTCCTCGACTAACTATACGATACAAAAATATAAGCTCTAGATGCACAAAGCTTTGAAGCAACCTGGAGCTTGGTAACAACAATTGGATATCCTACACTCCTACTGGGGAGAGCTACTAGCACCTCTACCTGCAGCATGAGATGCAGTCCCCCGTAAGGGACGTCAATACAATACAATGTACTGAATATGTAAGGAAGAAAATACTGTATATGAAGTAACAACTCAAATAAAACTATGCACTGGTGTAGGATAAGAGACCACCTTTAGTTGTACTATGGGATCATGTACTTTATGTTCTTTTTATTACTTTACGTTTAATTATAATATGTGTACAACATCTAATACAAATGGCCAGCATATCAGTGATAAATCTATATCGAGATTAGCCCTGGCTAGGCTTTTCCTTTCAACACCCCTTGGGCTACCCCCTGTGATAGGATCGACCCAAGCTAGGTGATTCTTCTACCCCTCAGGTTACCACCCATCAATAGCAGTATACTTTATCTTTCAATTACTTTTGAGATGATTATTTTGGTGGATATAATATTGGCACTATAGGACTATAGATACAACATATGACATACAAATAATCGCAAAAGACAGCACCATAATGAAAGGAGTAGGTTACACAAATAATGAAATGCATATGAGGTAGAACAACCCATGAACTTTATGTAGTAGAACGAACTCATGTATCTTGGTATCCAAGTATGTATGCATGTTTGTAAATGACTATGTATGGGAGCATATGCACATTTGAAAGAGTGCAGCTTGCCCCTCACACTTGGGCCTATATGGTTCTCAAAGTTGATGGCTTTGCTGCCCATTTTTCCCTTTTCTCTTTAGTTAGTTGGGCCTAAATTATCAAATGAATTGTAATGGGCTTGTTCCCTTTTTTCAATTATTATTGGTCTAAAAATACAGTCCATTTATGATGCTAAAACATGGGCTAAAGTTACACCCTTAACATAGACTTTATCCATAATTGGACTTGGACAGATTCGACGTCGGGCCTCGTTTCCCTCTGGCAAGCAAGTTTAAGCTAAGCAAGTAGGTGACTCACCTGCTAGCTTCCTAAGTCCTACAACCACCTCAATTCTCTCACTTTGTTTAGGTCCATGATCTTCTCAATTTGACACAAAACTTGTATACACTCGATCCTCTTAAGCGTTAGACACACATATCGCCCTCTAACATGAGATTCAAGAACTTTTAAAAATGGGCACTAATTTGACCAAACCGTATCATGTTGCATTTGCATAGAACTAGTACATATCAGATGTGGGGTGTTACAATAAACCTTCACAGGTTATCCGGGCTATTGTCCCTCTAGGATTAGGCATGGTCATGTGCAACACTTTATTATGGGATTCATCATAAGCTTTAAAGCAATACCTCATGTAGGTATAATCATGTACCTAAGCTCATTTCATCGTCATAACATCATTCCTATCATATGTAATGCTTTGGACCTTCAACTTCTCAAGAAAACATAATCGGACATTTTATCAAACATCTTGGGGGTGTTTAGTGGGGGTAAAAGAGCATGCGATTTAGAGATGAAATCATGAAAGAAAATTAGTGATAAAACCTTTAATCAATGCCTTGCAACACCCCCAATACATTCACATCAAAATCACTCATCAATTCCAACATTAGATCAAAGATTTGAAGCTCAAAACATGCTAAAACAACCATTCTTTCATGTACTAAAATCGTTGGGCAGTAAATTTCTCAATACACAAGATGCACATGTAAAATCAACTTTAAATCATGCAATATTAATTACAAGAGGGTTTAGGCACCATGGGTGGAAGGACCCAATGGTTCAACATCACATACCTTAGGTCTAGATTTGCTTGGAATTGAGGTTGAGAAGAATGGAGGCTTAGAGATGATCTTGGAATCCGATCTTTTTCTTGGGTTTCCCTGAAATTGTATTGGAGCTTGATGGAGGCTCTTGAGAGGATTTGAGAGTATAATTGAGATGATACTTAAGATTAGAGTTTAGGTCTTCTAGAAAGTTTAAGATAGCCTAAAAATCAAAAAGGGTCATTAGGATAATTTGCATTTATTAAAATGTCATTAGCGAACGGATGGAAAAATTGGTAAAGCATCTTCTTACTGAAGACTTTACTGGCATTGTGGAATAACATGGGTCACGTGGAGTGGCCGTGAGGCAAGAATTAGACAGAAAAATGGAATTGGAACACTTGAGAAAATGTTATCGTCGACGTTACTTTGACGGCCACTTTCACGGACCATGTACTGGTCGGTCCCACATCATGTAAAACAAGAAATGTTGCTAGCCACCATAAGAACAGGTGCCACGGGCCGTCACACTCAACACAACTCGTCAATAGTGCCCGTGGCACCACCTTTAGCCACATTTTCCCCAAGGCCAACAAGCTTCCTTTGGCACACCTTGTGACCATCTCCACGGCCAGTGGTGAGCAACACGGCCCATGCCACTGGTCGTGTCACCTTCCTTAATGCCAAAAATGTCCTATTCCAACCACAGCTTCCCCAAACGGCTGGTCAAAGGCCACACTGGCCGTCAAGCAGTCCGTCTGACACCATGCCCAAGAGGGTCTTATGAAAATGATCATAGCTCCTTTATCCAACATCGGAAGGAAGTGAAACCAAGTGCGTTGTGAAGCTAACTCAAAGGGATTTTCATGACATAGACAAAAGATGGTCTTTTCCTACTCCCACCAATCCAAATGATTCATCCAAGGCCACACTGCCCGTCAAAGTGCCCGTGTGACATCACTGCATGGGAGGATCTCATGAAAATGGTCATAACTCCTTCATCCGACCTTATAATGAGGTGAGACAAAGTGCGTTGGAAATGTAACTCAAAGGGATATCATTTGAAATGTCGTTGGCCATCCAGTTCCAAGTGTGCTAAAAGTTATGCTAGTTTAAAGTTGACCCTTGAATGAACCATCACCCAAAACTCAACTCTTAGGGAAGTCTTGAACTCATTTAGGTACAAGGAGTCTCCCATGAACCTAATACACCCCCAACCTAAACAAAGTGCATAGTGTTACGGGGTATCACATGCACCGGACCATGAGATTTCGGGGAATTCTTTGGCGGAGAATTTTTGCCGAGCTCTAGATGCTAATAGCCAAGCATATGGCGATATCCTCTTGTGAGATCTGTTCATAGAACAACCATTCACAACAATTTTTGAGCTACTGAACATGGAAGCTAAGTTGAACCATGAGTGGAGCCCAAGAATAGACATCCAATTGATCGTGCAAGCACTGTTGATATGAGTTCTGACCAAGTAAAAACAAATGCAGATATCCTTAGCAAGCTTGCTCAAAACAGAACTAATCTCGAGATGCTAATACAGCAGTCGCCAGAGCTAACAAAGCCAGGGGACATTCATGAAAGCTATCATATGAAGCATGAGGGCCGCAACGATGACAAGATAAATAATTGCTATATACCCCCACACAATCGTGATATGGGAGATGGAAACTCTAGAATTGAGGAGATGCTTAACAAATTACTAAGGAGGATCGATGCACAAGATGATACCTTGAGGGGGATTAAATCCAACATTGCCAAGATAAACCTTAAAGTTGACCAACACTCAATGGAAATCCAACAACTAAATCATCAGTCCGAAAACGTGTCATTGCAACTAGATCAAATTCAAAGAGTCATGATAACAAGAACCAATTCTCTAGAGTGACAGAATACTGAGAGACACCAGATTAAAGCTAAGTTTTGTTATAAGGGAGCACAAAATCTTGAGGAAGTCTGAGTACTCAAGCTAGCTATGTCATACCGTGAGAATAAATCATGTGCTTCTTGGGAGGAAACCCAAGGTGGACCCGGCGCTTAGGTGCCCAAGTATGTTTTTGACCTCTTATATTTTATTTTTGCTTGATTTGTGCGTTAGGGACAATGCAAATCTTTTTCAATGAGGTGTGAATAGTTATAGGCCTCGATGAAGTCTGAGTAGCTTATGGTCCATGCATGTTTAGGTGTTTAACAATATCTATTCTGATAAGTTAAGGTAAATTGAGACGAGAAGCATGATCTGTGAGTCTTTTACTGATAATGTATGCAATGCCATGAGAGTGTGAGCTTATTTTGCTAGATTTATATAATTTGTGCTAATTCATAACTTTCCATATTACTCTACGTTAGATTGTGATTGAATGGATTAAGAAAGGAACTTAGGCCTTTGTTTTGAAATAGTCCATTTTAGCCTAAAAATCATCAACCAAATGATGATATAACCCTTGTTCAAATATTTGAACCTTACATGTACCAATTCTTTCTAAACACCTAATTAACCTAGCCTTATCTGGTGAAAACTCCTAAAATTGACCTTGGCCTTTCCTTAAGCATTGTGAACCTTGATTGAGTAAAAAACCAAAGTTGAGGGTAGCTACCAAAAGTGGCCCTGATTCAGAGGATAGATATTATCCCCTTTAACATAGACTAATAGCCTAAGTTGAGGGTGGCTAGTGTGAGGATATAACATTAAAATAAGGGGCTGAGCTAGGAATGAGGAGAAAAAGAAGAAAAATCATGTCCCGTATGCAAGAAATAAAAGATGCCTTTGATTGAGCTAAAAAGCAAAATGAAGTGTGAAAACAACCCAAAAAGCTGAAAAATGAGAAGAAATCACCCCGAAAAGCATGAATAAGGATAAAGGGTGAATAAAGTGAAAATGACAGAGTTGGTAGGGTAAAAGTGTAGAAAAAACATAGTTTTGAGGAGGGCCTCCAGTCACTATTTTCCTAAAATATCATACTAAAGTCCCTTAAGCCTTCCTGACAAGCCTAGAAAGCCTTAAGGTGATCCCTTTTCCAGTTAGTTGAAACTTTGGGTCATGAGTGTAAGGGCAAACCTATGGTATTATTCATTATGTATGAATGTCTTTTGTGAGAGTGAGTGTTTTTGCACAGTCCTAAGGTTAAACATGAAATAATCATTGAGTATCTGATATGGGACTTATTTTTTCGAGGGCACTTGGATGGTATTGTTAGCATTTGACTTTTTCAGTTATTGTGGACTGTTGATAACCCCTTGCCTGTTATAGTTGTGTTGCCACATACAGTAATTTGCATTGGTTTGCTAAATATCTATTTTATCCTATTTTGAAAAGCTGATGTGGGTATATTAGTTTGAATAGTATGTGATATATGCCATTGAGTTGAGATCTGTATGCTATTATATTGTCTATATAGATTGAGTCATAGTTTGAGGACAAGCAATAATTTTAATTTGAGAGTGTTGATGTACTATCAAAATACAAGAATTTTGATGATTAAAACTTAGGATTTTGTGTGTTCTCAATGTGATATTTGTGGGTTTTATGTGTTTTGGTGTTTAGATTTGCAGAATTATAGGTTGCTATGTTTTGGGGAAAAATTATAGAATTTGCTAGTTTTTGATAATTTACGAGACCCTTTATGGATCGTAGAGCATTTTTCGAGTCGTACAGAATATCTCAAGACGAATTCCAGTGAAGACTGCTTTCATAGGATCTACTCAAAGAGGTCTGCATATGAGTCATAGAGCATTCTACGAGTCGTATAGATAGGTTTCGCAAAGATATCCAATGAGGAACAATTTGATGATATTGAAGACTATGATCATACATTACAAGTTGTAGATTAGTTTTTGAGTCATGAAGTTGTACTGTAGAAGAGAAGTCAAGAATCCCAGGAGCTGACTACGAGACCCTGACTATGAGCCGTAGAAGACAATACGAGCCGTAGAGAGCTTTCGTGGAGTTTGCCGACTAGGATTTCGTTTTATTTAGGACTTAAATTGTAATTACTATAAATAGTACTTCTAGGTTGTTTTTCAAGGAGGGCGTCACTATTTAGTAGTTTTAGCGTTTGTACTTGGAGAACTCAACATTTGGGAGAGAAAATTGTGAGAAAAGAATTATGGGTAAATTTGATCTTCAATCTTGTGATTCTCATCAATCTTAGATTTGCTTGATTTTAATTCAATTTTGTATGTGTTTAATTATGTTTCTGAATTCATAATTTTTTCATCTATACATAGTATGTGTAGCTAAATTCACAACATGGGTTGTGAGAACCATAAACAACTAACAAAGTAAACCTAGATAATTTATAATTCTTGGAATGGGTATATACATGTATGAATAAATTCTCTTCGTTTTACTTATTTTCTAGTGGTGGCCAACATTAGAACCCGCCTAGTTTTACTGACTGGACCAAGGTACTACTGAATAGGAAAAGAGATTAATTAACATGATTTAATTGATTTGTTCTCATCTAATCAACCGAATTACGCTAAGGGGAGGTTGTACTGGGACTTATAGGTAATGGTTAATATTGCACACTATGGAGATAGGCCAAGTCGCATAGTGAAATTCGCCTCTCACCTTTAACTGAAGGTTTGGTAAACTTAAATTATAGGCTTGTATACTATACACTAGATAAGAATTGGGTTATCAAGTGATACTAAGTTAGGACTCATGGGGAACACAATACCCTTTTTGCTCTCTGTTATTTATTGTCTCTTGTGATAATTAGTTTAGTTTATTTTTTTATTGATTATTGCAACCCCCCCTCAACCTTTGGTGAATTGATTAACTATTTGGATTACTTATCGGTGAATTTATCTTGAGTCTATGTTCTCCCTGTGAGTTCAACCCTGACCTTGGTTAGGTTTTATATCTTGATAACGACCGATTTATCCTCAAAAAGGAGGTGTAACTTCGGCGACATCAAGGGACCCAAAGGCACCTCGAACAAGCCTCATAGTATACATTGGGCACATCATTGGAAAATAAATTAAAATAAGTTGAAACTAAGGGATAGGGACTAATGAGCAACCAACATGAAGGTAAGAGATTGATTAAAATCGATACATACGAAACTCAGTGTCCAATAATACCTCTGAAGCCTAGATAGGGTGGGAGACTTACTTATTTGATAAGATTACCCTAAAATGTAAAAGAAGTAGAACAAAACATCATAGTCTAAAAATGGAAATGAAGATAACTGGGCTATTGTCTTCAAACTAGAGGAATCACAAATAAAGCAAAGTCTTCTATCAAAGTCAACTATGAGTATGGGGAGGAGGATGATCGCCGGACCCTACTTGGTGACATGATGTAGGGAAAATATTATTAGCATTATTGAATGTACTAAGTATGTAGGATGCAATATAATAGTGTAATCATACCTTATAATAGACAATATGAATACTTAGGGTCAAGAATAAAGCTCAAAATAAGATGTATGGTTAATGCATCATTAAATCATGATTTGTAGAGACATAAAAATTATACAACATAATACACATATCATGTGGGAGGAGGAACATAACCGTCAATAAGATCATGTGAGCTACTACATAGAATCCCGATGTTGCCTCCACATCGAAGGAGTAGTGTACTTGCCAAGGTGGACACTTTGTGGGTGTCATAAACATAGTGCTGTATGTGGATCTACTAGCTAAGCATAATCCTATGGTGGCATATAGTTATAGGATATGTAAGATTTATATAAGGACGCTTGGGTATAGTCCCCAAGCTCAAGTCTCATTCAGTGCTAAGTCGAACTCCACGAAATATTTTGAACATAAAAATAATAATATACTCATAAGATTAATAACTTAACCATTGTCATGATAAGAATAACTCATTTACTTTATAGCCCCTTCTACTGAGAATTATTCCATCACAAGAGGGTGTGTAATACATGTCATAAAAAGGGCTTCATAAATCATTTCATAGTTTCCATGAACCATTCATAGCATGTAGTGAAATCCTTTAAAATTCATGATGCACTTCATCATAGAACCTTTACTTGGAACTTTGTAGGCCAATGCATGTTAGGTTTTAAATCATGACTTCAAGAGTATCATACATAAACATAATGAAAACTTATCAATTATAATTGTTCTCAAACAACCCATCATAACCATTGAAAAACTGTAAAAGGATAATCATGAAATTATATCTTAAAAATCATCATATTTCATAACTTGTTAAGATATTGTACCAATATACTTCACATAATTGTAATTGCATCATAAAATCCATATTTAGAGACTTTTCGTAAAACATCATAAGATTCTTAACTTTGAGATAAGTAAAATAAGAGGAATTCTTGATCTTTGTTGGTGGAAGGTGACAAAAAATCAAACCCACGTACCTTAACTATGATTTGATGAGGATAATCTGGAATGAAGGTGAGGAATCCGAAAGTCTAGTTTAAGCCTTCACTTGACACCTCAGTGGAACTTGTAAGTGTTTTTAGGAGGTCTTACACATAGGTAAATTTTGAGAATGGGTTGAAATGAGAAGAGTCTGAGTGGCATAAGGCTGTCAAGGAGTCATTTAGGGGCCAAAACGATGTATTTTTAGTCTTAGGATGCTAGGAAATGTCAAAAATGTCCCTCATTAAAATCTATTAGTACCCATCTAAAGGTTGTTGATTAAATGATGGGTCGTAGATGCTAGATTTCATCTTGTGGTTTGTACTCTCTGAAATCATCTCTGAATGTCCATCTATGATTCAATTATACAACTCATAAATAGTTCTATAGGTCGTAAAGTCCAATTATGAAACTACTCAACAGTGTAAAAAGATTTCAACGTCAAGGGTTCATCTTCGAATCAGTTTATGGATCATAAAAAGAACTATGACTCATCTTGTTGGTTCATGGTTCAGGATCCAAAAACTTAGAGCACTAATATATGATGCAATTTTATGATTCGTAGATCAAAGGACAACCTATAAAATCATTCCTACCTTATATGTCTCCAAAATATGCTATTGGAAATTGCAATCTTTAAAAACAAGCACATTGTGGGGTCCGTAGTTAGTTCCATTTATGGACCTTAATTCCAACTCGTAAAACCCACCTACACTTTATGAAATTTCACCCTACTGAACTCAAACCATGAGCCTTGTCTATGTCTCATAGGTTAACCTACGAGCCATTGGTAGTGCTCGTACGTTGGAACATAGGTTCCCAAATTATGCATTTTCCTACATTCTCATTTTTCCAACTTGTGGAGCCATACAATATCTCCCCCTTGGGAATATTCATCCATAAATTCTCTAAACACAAGTTCTAAAGGAGGGAAGAGGAAGATAAAAACCTTGTATGAATGTGTAAATCCAACTTAAACACTTTTTCATAAAACTTTCAAACTTATGCTTTAAATATCATTCGACTTCAGCTTCATAAACTGTAAATATGCATGGATGAAATGAAAACTATAACACAAGAAAATTACACTCTTTTGGGGGGCAAGAGCACTTAATACATTAGGATTGAGTAAGGGGGATATCGTTTCTTCAAATCTGCTTCTGCTTCTCATGTAGCACTTTTAACTAGTTGATTCCTATGAAGTACTTTGATGGATGCAACATCTTTATTCCTCAACCTCTTTACTTGCCAAACAAACATTTCAATTGAGACTTATTAATAAGTAAAGTTTTCTTCCATATTTACAACTTCCAAAGACACAGTGGAACTTGGATCATGTACACACTACCTCAATATAGATAGATGAAAAACCAGATGAACCATATCCATCTCCATAGGAAACTCCAACTAATAGAAAACTTTACAAACCTGTCCCAAGATCCTACATGACTTGATATATCTAGGGCATAACTTCCCATTTATGCCAAACTGAACTACACCCTTAATGGGTAAAACCTTCAAGTACACCCAATCATTAACCTTTAAATCAAGTTCTACCCTTTTAGTGTTTGAATAAGGCTTTTGCCGACTTTGTGCCATCTTGAATTTCTCCCATATCAACCCTATTTTCTCCGAAGTTTCTAAAACCATATTCGAAACCATCAAATCCATATCCGCCATTTCAAACCACCTCACTAGAGATCTATGTCGCTTTCCATATAAGGGCTCAAATAGTGTTATCACAACACTGGAGTTGTAATTGTGGTTGTACACAAACTCAATGAGTCAAAGATGATCATCCTTACTACTTTTTAAAAATATCTAATATCGCCCACTCACCTTCTTTTGACCATAAAGCGATCGTTGTCAAGAAACAGAACCTAACCAAGGTTAGGGTCAAATCGATAGGGAATACGTAGACTAAGGAGAATCCAATTGATGCAATTTGAGAAATAACTTACTTATCTCCCCAAAAAAAGGGGATGTTGCAATAACAAGTATAAACCTAACTAACACAAGAGTTTAACCAATATGAAGAGAAACTAGGGTATTGTGTTCCCCATGATTTCCAAACTTAGTATTAGTGGATAACCTAATTCTTTTCTAGTGTATAACATGCAGGACAACAAGTTAAGTTCACCAAACCTTTTGGTCTAGGCGAGAGGAAAATTTCACTAAATCACTTGGCCCATCTCTGTAGTATGCATTACTAACCCTTAACTATTAGTACCAGTAAAACCTCCCCTTGGCCGAGTTCGGTTGATTATACGAGAACACATCAATCGAATCTTGTTATTTAATCTCTTCTCCTATTCATTACTACCTTGGTCCACTCAGTAACACTAGGCGGGTTCTAATATTGGTCACCATTAGGAAACATACAAAGCGAATAGATTTAATTAATACATCCATGGACATTTTCCAAGAATTATGATTTATTTGATTTTACCTTGTTAGTTCATCATGGTTCCGACAACCCTAGTTGTGAATTTAGCTACCCATGATTTTTGTAGATACAAGACTTATGAAAAAGAATAACATAATAGAGCATTTACACAATTAAATTAAGAACAAGTAAATCCAAGCTTAAATGAGAATCACAACATTATAAGATCAAATTAAAGTACAAGTGTTTCTCAGAACTCTCTGATGTTTTCACTTTTCAATCTCACTATTTTCCTCTCACGCTGTTCAACTCTCTGCAAACTTTACGAAAAACAATCTAAAAACCTATTTATAATATTTAATATTAAAGTCCTAAACAAAATAGGATAACTGGGTCAGCACACCTCACAAATAGCTTTATGGGCCATATTGTGTTCCACAGCTCGTAATCAGGATTTACATTATTGTTGCAAAATAGGACTTGTGATCTACAACACCCCTCTATGGCCCGTAAAGTGTTTTATGACCTATAGGGGGTTTTCCTCTGATGAATATTCATAAAGTCCTTCTTTCTCTGATCCTTGGAGCACGAAACACGAACTACAACTTGTTAAGTAGTCCACGACCCGTCTACATGTTCGTAGAGTAAACATCAAAAAAATCTACCCATCATTGGAATTGTCCACAAAACCTCCTTTAGGGTTCATAGTATACACTACAACCCGTAAAGGGTCTCCTATATCATAAAAAATAACAACTTCTACATTTTCTTCCCAAAATCTCGGTTGACCCTGGAATCCGACAAATAAAACACAAATCACATAAAGCACATTAACATCGCATTGAGAACACCCAAAATTCCATGTTTTAACTATCTAAAGAATATAAACACCCTCAACTTAAAATTGTTTCTTGTCCTTAAGCGACGAACTCAATCTATATAAATAGTACAATAACACACAAACATCAACGTAATGCCATCTATCACTTCAAAATTAAGCACAAATATGCACACCATTTTTTAAAATAGAATCGGATAGCCATCCAATAAACTAATACAAACTAATGCATGTGGCATTAGAGTGACGTGATTCTAGGGCTGGGATCATGAATGGGAATCTAAATAGGAGTCTCTGACTTCTATTTAGCGATTCTCTGAATATTCTTGCTGGATTTGAGCAACTCGATTATGAACATTTTATCGCTATCGAAAATCCAAAATCACTGAATAAGTCTAATGCTAACAATGCAATGCAAGTTCGCTCAAAGCAAGAAGTCCCATATCCCACTCTCAATGATGTTTTCATGTATAGTCTTGGGACTACACAGAAATTACTCACTCTCAAAAATGATATTCAAACATCATCCCTAATACCGTAGGCTTGACCTTATACTCAATACTAGACATTTGCCAACTTAGACTAGGATCACTTTAGGATATTATAGGCTTGTAACATATACTTAGGGGATTTGGTATGATATTTCGGGAATATAGTGACTAAAGGCCCTCCTTCACACCGCATTTTTATACACTGTTGCCTACCATCACTGTTGTTTTTATTCCATTGTCCGTTTTCTCTTATCTCAAGATTTTTTGGGAGCTTTATTTTGATTTTCAACTTTTTGCTTTGCTTTTGCACTTCATTTTTCTGTGTAGCTCATAACTAACGCATTACTTGTTTCTCTGCTTTTATCTGTCTCACTAACTTTTCCTCTTATTTTGTTTCAGCCTTACACTAGCCACCCTCAACTTAGGATTTTTCCCTGAGGTGAGTACATATTTATCCATCCTTAGAACTAGGGCCACTTTTGGTAGCTACCCTCAACTTAGGCTTTTTACCTCCGTCAAGGGTCACAATGTTCAATGCCTCAGATCATGCTTTTTAACTCAGTTTCTTTTCACTTATCAAAACAAGCATGTCAACACACCTAAATTTCATTGTTGCTATCTAAATTAACTAATCCAAATTTGGTGGGTATCATTTTTCACAATAAAAAACATACATATACCATAGATATCAATATTTTATGCTACAAATACTAGCTAAACATCCTAAACATGCCATTCAACAGTAAAATAAATATCCATAGGGAAAGAACATAGGCAAGAAAACCACAGGATCAAAAATTGGTTTAGTTATGACCTAAGCTACTCAGACTTTAATGAAGCCCATAACTACCCACACCCAATCGAAAAAGAGGTGCATTGTCCCCATTGCACAGAATCAAAGAGAAATAAAGTATAGTGGTCAAAAATCATACCTGGATACCTAAACGCTAGTGTGTGACTGAGTCTAACCACCCTCAAACTGCTTGGTGGCCTCTTTATTAGTAGCACTCGATCTGGAGGGGCTAGCACCCTCACCCTCTTGAGCTCTCGAGTTTAACCTCTCTCCTCCTCCTGTCTTGATTCTCTCAAAATAAGCTTGAGCTCCTTCTACTCTGTCATCCCTGAAAGTAAGCGTATGACATCTTCATCATCATTTGTATGGGGTCTCTTCCCGCGGGAAGGCTGGGTTTTCTCATCAGAAGTAAATAGATCTACCACCGACAATAGGAGTGTGGTCTGTGGCAGTGTCACTGGTGTTGCCAATGTTGTTATCGTATGGGCTTGGATTCGCCGAATCTCCATCTGGATGGCCGTCAAGTCTGCTTATCATGACATTCTTATGATATACTGTACCCTCTTCTTGAAGGCGTTAATAGGGGAATTCATGACATAAAGACGGTCCTAAATATTAGCTATCGTGCATGCCTGGATGCGACCCTCTAAATCTGAAATCACCTAGCAGACCTAAGGCCTAATCTACTGAACTAGCTAAGTCAACTATGACAGCATGTGATAATCTCTGCACTATGGCCTGTATAGCAACTGCAGACATGTAAACCATGCCCAAAGGTGCAGCCTATGGATAAGTGGCCTATGGTGTAGGAGTAGAAGTAATTGTCCACCTTTCTTCATTTGCCTCGAGTAGTAGGGGCCTACCCTCAGTAACAGTAGTAGTGGTGGCAGCGTATGGAACCTCAGTTAGTGACACTAGGGCGAACATCTCTGGCATAGGGGCAGGACGGTGCAATGCTCACCGGAGTGCCATTGGGTTCTCCTCAGCCTTGTTCAGGTTGGCATATAAAGTACACTGGACCTAAGTCCGTGAGTCCAACTGATGTAGGCTCTCCGCCCTTAACTCTAGACAGAGTCTATAGATCAAACATGGAAAAAGGACGGAGGTGGACCTCTTTAGGGAGACCTCATAGATCTGCTCAGCAAAAAGGTGGGCCTAGTCTATCTTGTAGCCAACTAAGATGCTGGAAACTAGTACTGCATGCTCCGGTGTCAAGGTATTATTAACAAGTGTCAGTCAGATGCATGATCTGACAATCACCCCCTTAAATTTGGCAGGGAAACTGAGCGAAACCTTGGCAATAGGCTCCAAGTTAATGACAACGCATGCAGGTTCTGAACCCTACTCAACAATCAAACTAGCCACCCATCTCATCAAGCTTGCCCTACGATCTGGATCTCTCATCACCATCATGTCCCTCATCTACCCCACTCTATAATAAAACTCAGCAGTAGATCTGGGGGTAGGGAACTCTAGCCCAAATGACATGCGGTAGATTATGGTCTTCAAGATGTCCACTAGTTGTCCGCTAACTCTGGCCTCTATTAGATTGGGCTTGACGAGGGATTTTTCCTTTAGGAAGAGTATTATGAATTATGGTTTGCATAAGATACATAGAACTCCTTCACTGTGGTTGGGAAGTACCTCGTAAGCGATTTGGTTAGTCACTAGAGTGCGTATCTGATAATAGTGTCCTAGAGACCAGGGACACTATCAAGTCAATCTACGATGAGTTGGGGCTCCTCATAAATAAAATAGGCTGACTTACCCCATTTTGTAGTCTATGAGTCGTCAATGTAGATGTGCCGCATACCCATGACATACTATTAACTAGTGAGTGCATCTAGTAGAGATGATAATGGTTGTGGTACGGTAGAGACTCCATCTCTGATCCGTCGTCGAAGCCTAACTTTGAGCTAGACTTCTCTATAGATGAAGTCATCTGAATAAGTTGCTCCTATCATGGTCTCCCTCATCAGAGTAGGGAGTATGAATGATAATAGCTTAAATCTGCCCAGCTTTTGCAGCAGCCCTCATTTGTGGTCTGTTAGCCTCTGGGTCTAATTGGACACCGAGCTCATCTACTGATCCACTCGGGGTAGATGTCTACTCTTCCCAAAAGACTCATCTCTGAGACTCCTCTACAAGGCCCTGATTTCATCACATTTCGCTTTCGGGGCCATAGTACCTGAAATATAAATATTTATGCACCAAGGTTAGCCTACAGATCAAAAAATGAGATGCAAAATCACCTAAGACTCAGTTGTAGAAGGGTCTATGAAAGCACCTCAATGGGTCGCAGTGGAAACTATGAGCCATAGAAAGCTCTCAGAAAATAATGGTGTCAAAATTTTTATCTATTGGAAATGTCTATAAGACCAGATATGAGTCATTGAATGTTCTACGAGTCATACTAAGTCATAGAGGATTCATTGCCTAAATTTATTTTAGGTAGGGATCCACGAGATCTTTCTACGAGCTGTGAAGTGTTTTATGAATCGTAGAAGGTCTCCTCTGATGGGTAATCAGAAACTTCAGGTTTCTGGAATCTTGTACGAGGTGAAATTACCCATCGTGGAATCGTCCGTGGGTCGTAAAAGCTACTTGTAAACCAGAATACTTAGTCACCTAAGTTTCTGAGTACATTAATACAGACCTCATATGACATCTTTCAACATATTCTACCAGCATCCAAGGAATAACACGTACCCACATGATTTTCAACACAAAAACCAACACTCCAACATGATAATTAATATATATACCCCATTAAAAATAATTGTGCATGCTTCCCTAGCCCTTCCGACTCTGTATAAAGGAATTAACCTCAAAATTATGCACCCATGTCATCACACACACCAACTTACATACATAATCTATTCAATAGGTGCCACAACACATTGTCCTAACATACAACAAAGAAACTATACTAAATTCTAGTTTTAGACACATTTCAAGAACCGATAACCATAATTCAATTATCAACATGCTAATTTTCACCATGGTTTTTTATCCATCATAACCATTTCTGACATAATTTTCAATTTAACTATACAAATAAAGGCAAATTAATGGTATTGGAGTAACCAAAAACTTACAAAATTGTGTGATTAGATTATATAAGATGAAAGAGGTGATGAGACACTAAAAACCCTAGATCATCGAATAATATTACCAGAAAATGGAGGGGTTGTTATCGTTGGTGGTCAAAATTTTTGGGCTGGCGTATGGCTAGGTTCAATTCATAAACTAGGGATAAAATGGGGTCAATTAAGAACTGATGGGCTTGGACTTTACGAAACACCGAATATGGGATGTAGAGTATTTTACGGCTTATGAATTGAGGTTTCGTGGAACACCCAAAACCTAATCTCTATGGTAGGGTTTCACGAACAAGTTTACGAGTCATGAAATGAAGTACGACTCATAGTGTTTATTGTAGAGACCCCAAAACTTATTCAAAAATTTTGAAAAACTTACCTGGGGTCCACAAGCCTCATTCACAAACTGTAGCGGTGCCTGTGGATCATAAAATTGTCTCGTGGACTAGGGTTCACAACCTTTTGCTTGCTAGAAATGCCTACAAGATGGTGTACAGGTTGCAAAGTGATTTACATCCTGTAGAACCAGTCATAGAGTCACTTTTTGATGCTCTTCCCAGCCAAAAGTGGTTGACTTATCCCTATACCGATAGATTCTACATAGAAGACACAATTACCAATATTCAACCAGCCCAATTTAAAAAATTACAACCAAAGTACAAGAAAATAAACTATCTATGAGTCCAAAAACTAAAAATAAAGCTACAACTATAACTATTACATCAAAAATCTTGGGTTGCCTCCCAAGTACCTCCCGATTTTATTGTCGCGGCACGACTTGGAAAACCTTGTTACTCAAACTTCACCATGTTCCCAGAATTCATTCTTCAAATCATTTGACCTCTTCATAAGTTGATAGATATTAAAGAAAACTTCTTCGTCGTTCTATCTAAACCTGAGTTTACCAGCTTTTATATGCACGAGTTCTCGCCAAGTGGCCAGGAATGGTCTTCCCAAGATGATTGTGACGTCGAAGTAAACTTGGAAATCTAGGATCACAAAGTATGTTGGGAATATTTACTTTTCAATATTTACGAGCACATCATAGAGTATCGCTACATGCTTCTTCACCGTGCGGTCATCCATCAACAACAACATGCTCGTCAGAATGGGGGCTCCCAATCCTAGATTCTTGAAGACTACAAAGGGCATCAGATTAATGTTGGCAGGTAGATCACATAATGCTCTTGAGATTTCCACATCTCTAATGGTGTAGGGTATGGTTAAAGGGTCGGTATCTTCTCGCTTATGGACCAAGGACCCAGTAGCAATTGCATTACAATGCTGAAGCTCTTGGGAGAGCTCCTGACTCATAGTGTGCTTCTTTGTAACTAGGTCATTCATGTACTTTGCACACCCTAACGGCTTATCTAATACCTCGATGAGTGAGATGTTGATGGAGAGTTGATTCAGCATGGAGAGAAAGTGCTTGAATTCGCCTTCCTTCTCCCTTTTTTTCACTCTGTGAGGGAGGGGAGGAGGAGGCCTAGGAATATGCTTCAACTTCTATAGTGCATCAGTAGCTTCACTCACACCATTATTTCCATGATCATCTCTTGTATCCGCATCTTTGATCGCAACTGCCTCCTCTAAAATATCATCCTCATCAACTGGCATAGGAGGATCAATGTTGCTCTTGTGACCATGAGTAGTAACCACTATGCGTGACACTTTATTTTTAGGATTCTGAATTGTTTTGCTCGGTAGTATACCCCTTTGACGCTGATTTAGTTGATTCAACACTTGACCAACTATTACTCAAGCTATTTGATGGCAACAGAATGAGACTCAATTTTTTGATTGATACTGGAGATCATAGATTGCATCCCTCTCAGAGTGTCATCTTGCGTCTTGGTGTTCTTCAATAGATGATCAAACATCTCCTCAACTCTTGAGCTACTCACACCTGTGTCATTGTTATGTGATAGCATGTATAGCCTATCTATGTAACCATTTTTGGAGCCCTAATTATCATCTCTATCTTTGCCTCGATTCCTATCGTATGATCCTCCATGATTGTCTCTAAAAGCTCCATCACAATTGAATTTTCGACCTTGGATTCCTTGACCTTGGCACTAGTAGTCCTGATTACACTCTTGGGCCTTGCTCTAGAAACACCCTATCTGATAAGAAATAAAACAAGTGTCCTCCTTATGGTAGGGATCGTCATAAAAGGGTGCGCGTGAAAGCTGATGAACCATTGAATTGACTCGCTCTTGATTCTTCTTCATCATCACCTCTATGCCTACACAGATTTGGGGAAGCTCTTACATGATCTCTTCATTTATCTCAGCTTGATATAAACCAAAATTGATAATGCATGAACTTTTGGTAGATCCTCTGTCTCTTTGCATCCACGCATGATTGGTCTTGACCACTCTCTCCATTTTTTCAGCTATCCTTGCAAATGGCTAATCTAAGAATATTCCCTCTATAATAGTATCAGCACAAGCCTGACTATTTTCACATAGGGTACGATAGAAGATCTCCACCAAGACATCATCAATAATCTTGTGGTCTGGGGAACCCCTCAAGCACTTAATAAACTTCTCCCATGTAGTTGTGATCGAGTCACCAGGAAGATGCTCAAAGTTGTTGATCTGATCTTTCAACTTGAGTTTCTTCAACCTCGAGAAGTACCACTCCAAAAAGGCCTTATGTAATACAGTCCAACTAGTGACAAAACTCTATGTGTGCATAAATAGTCATAGTGCTGCATTACCTGTAAGAGGCAATAGGTGAAACGACCACAAAACATTTTCGAAAACGTACCTCGAAAGTGCCAGTACTCTTGTTTTCCATACATCTAAAATTCTATTTGAAATTTCAAAAATCTGACTTTATATTCTTGTTTAGAAGATTCAAATTAGGGTGACAAGGGTCTAACATTGATTTAAAAGCAAAGGAATCGAATTATGAAATTTTCACTTGGTGCAATTTCCGAAAGCACTGCAATTTCCGAAAGCAGTGCATTTCCTACACTGTCTTTTCCTAGTTTGCCCAGAATTTTTTAAGTGTTGGACCTATGTTTTTCCAAACGTATTTTTACCTATACTTAGCCTTATTTCTCCATCATATCACCCAATAGCATTCCCAATGTTTCCTCAAATACTTAGACTCATTTCTAACCCTAAATTCAAGTCCAAACTCAAGGCCAATCTCAAGGATTTCTTCAATGATCTCACCTAAGCTTCAAATCTCCATTAAAGTCTTCTTCAAGAACTTCACAAAAGTTAAGGTATGTAGTGTTGGACCATTGGGTTATTCCATCCATCGTGCCTTAACCCACTTTTAATTAATCTTGCGTGATTTAAAGTTGCTTTTATATATGGGTCTTCTATATTGAGAAATTTACTATGCAGTAATTTTAGTTCATGAAAGTATGGTTGTTATAGCATATTTTGAGCTTGAAATCTTGTATCTAATGTTGGAACTGATGAGCGGTTTTGATGTGAATGTCTTATGGGTGTTGCATGGTGTTGATCAAAAGGTTTTACCACTGATTTTCCTGCATGATTTCATCTCTAAAGTGCATACTCCTTTACATCTATTACACACCCGCTAGGTATTTGATAAAATGACTGGTTATGGTTTCTTGAGGAATTGAAGGTCCAAAGCATGATATATGATATATATGATGTTTTAATGATGAAATGAGCTTATCGACATTGTATACATGTATGTTTTATATAACGTATTGTATTAGACCATGTCCGGTCTGGGAGGCATAAGTGCTTAAATGAATATGTGAGGGGTGAGTACATTGCCACAAGGGTGTCCGAGTGTGAATGACATCAACCATGTAAGGGGTGTAGTACCTTGCCACAACGGTGTCCAAGTACGAACGACATCAACTATGTGAGGGGTATAATACCTTGCTACAAGGGTTTTCGGGTGTGAATGGCATCGACCTTGTGAGGGTTGTAGTACCTTGCCACCAGGGTATCCAGGTGGGAACAACATCTCCCAGCCAAAGATGCAATTCTAGCTTGGTTTCTTCAACACATATGATATCTTCTATAAGCATGATTTATCCTAGCATGTTTAACTTATGCATCGATCATACATGCCGTATTGCTATGTGATGCCTGTTGTCTAATGTATGCATTTCGATTATAAAGCTTTGTTTATTGTTACATTGCATCCCACATACATAGTACATTCAAACGTACTAACGCATACTCTTGCCTGCATGATATTACCATGTAGGAACCTGTGCCCGGGTTGATCATCCTCCTCCTCTAGCACGTGGCTAGATAGCGCTATTCCAAGTTGTTTGTGAGTCCTCCATTTTAGGGACTTAGGTTTATTTCTTTCCCTATTATCTATGTTTTGAGATACTATCTTTTGTTACATTTTCCTATGAGGGTAAGGCCTTTAGCTTGTTTTGGTCTCGCTCTTTCTATGTTTTAGAGGTGTTTGTTGGATAAGGTGTGTACTACATATGAGCTTGACTCTTGACTTTTGACTTCGATGATTATGCAAGTTTCTCCCTTAGTCCTGTTGCTTTTACTTTCATTTGTATATGTCTTTTCTATACTTCCGCAACCAAGGATGTGTGACGAGATGCTAAGAGGCTTATTTGGGGTCCCTTTGGGTTCCCCCTTCACCGTGTCACATCTAGGCCCTAGGCTTGGGTCATGACAAACTTGATATTAGAGTACTAGGTTGATTGATCCTCAGAGTCTAAAACACCACATAGATTAGAGTATTATTCATAGTTGTAAAACGTGCCATGACTATGAATAGGAGGCTATGAAAAGTTTTAGGAAATGTTTCCCTTCTTTATGTTCTAAGTCATGCTATAGAGTTGTGATAAGTATTCTTCCCTAACAAATGTTCTTTGTTATTTTAGATCATGCCGAATACTAGAGGAAGACGGCCCAAACTCCCGAGGATCAACCTACCAATGGTGAGCTTCGAGTTGCTATTACAATACTTGAACAAGTAATGGCCAACCAAGTCCAAGAAGGGGCCCAAGCCCCTCATGCTACTACCCTAGGAGATAGGGTATGGGATTTCATGAGGATGAATCCTCCGGTTTTCCAAGGTTCAAAGGTAGATGAGGATCCACAAGAGTTTATTGATAAAATCTACATAATCTTGTTGATCATGGGTATTGGGTCAAATGAGAAGGCAGAGTTGGTGGTGTGCCAACTCAAGGAGGTGGCCCATATTTGGTTTGATCAATGGAAAGGTGAGAAGGCTAATGGCTATATGGTGCTTTGGAAGAAATTTAAGTTGGCCTTCCTTGATCAATTCTTCCCTCATGAGCTGAGGGAAGAAACGATGGTTGAGTTTATGAACTTGAAGCAAGGTGATATGAATGTGAGGGAGTATGCCCTCAAATTTAATCAACTCTCAAAGTATTTTCCTCGGTGGCTAATTCTAGGTCGAGAATGAACAAGTTTGTTATGGGGGTCTCCGATTTGTTAAGTGAAGAATTCTAATCCGCAATGCTTATTAGTGAAATGGACTTGCCTCGGTTGATGACATCTGCCGAGCAAATGGAAGAAGAAAAGTTGAGAAAGAGGAGGGGCCATGAGGCCAAGAGAGATCATTTTGATGGTGGGTTTCAAAAGGCTGCTAGATATCAACAAGGACAAAGGCCTCCTCATGCTACTAATAGGGAGTTAGCAAATGACATCCCTAGGCCTCAACGAGTGGGTGCAATGGTTCCCAATGATGTGTGCCTTAAGTGTAGAAAGTATCATACGGGCCTATGTTTGAAGGGTTCCAATACATGTTTTGATAGTGGGGAGCTTGGTCACTAGAGGATGGATTGTCCAAGGAACCATGCAAAGTTCGGGATGAAAATGTTATCCCATTGGTTAGAGATGGTCCTCAAG
Source organism: Solanum clarkiae (assembly GCA_011800125.2). Lineage (NCBI taxonomy): Eukaryota > Viridiplantae > Streptophyta > Magnoliopsida > Solanales > Solanaceae > Solanum > Solanum clarkiae. The sequence goes on along the minus strand of JAABOM020009409.1, from coordinate 71,180 downwards.
GTGATGCCCCGAGGCACAATCACTTTTATGCTCTACATGGGAGGTAAGGGATTGGTGAAGTCCCCGATGTTGTTACTGGTATGTTGAAATTTTTTGATCTTGATGTATATGCTTTGATTGATCTAGGTGCCACCCTTTCTTTTGTTACCCCCTTTGTTGCTAAAATGTTTCATGTTGAGTTAGAGTTGTTGCTTGTGTCATATGAAATCTCTACTCCTATTGGTTCATCTATTGTTGCTATGAGGATATATAGAAATTATTCGGTTTGCATCTTGCATAAAATCTTACCTTGTGATCTTGTTGAATTAGATATGGTTGATTTTGATGCTATTCTTGGGATGGATTGGTTGCATGAATACTATGCTTCTACTGATTGTAGAACCCGTAGGGTCGAGTTTTAATTTCCAAACGAACCCTTCCTTGAGTGGGAAAGTCATGATGTAGTAGTGAGGGGTAGGTTCATCTCATGCATTAATGCCCATAAGTTGATTTCCAAGGAGTATTTGTATCATCTTGTGAGAGTCAAAGATGTGGAGTCTAAAGTTCCTTCTATTGAGTTAGTTCCGGTAGTAAATGAGTTTCTTGATATCTTCCCAAGTGACCTTCCCAATGACCCTCCCAAAAGGGAGATAGATTTTAGTATAGATCACCTTCCTAATACCCAACCTATATCCATTTCCCCTTACCCTATGGCCCCGACTGAGTTGAAGGAGTTAAAGGAGCAATTGAAAGATTTGTTGCAGAAGGGATTTATTAGACCTAGCCAATCACGTTGAGGTGCACCGGTGTTGTTTCTACAATAGAAATATAGGTCACTTAGAATGTGCATTGACTAGCGGCAACTCAATAGGATCACTATAGAGAATAGATATCCTCTTCCAAGGATTGATGACTTGTTTGACCAATTGCAACGGGTTAATTTTTTCTCTAAATTGATCTTTGGTCTGGGTGCCATCCAGTAAGGGTGAGGGAGTTTCATATTCCAAAGATGGCCTGCTGTACTAGGTATGGGCATTATGAATTTGTGGTGATGTCCTTTGGATTGATTAATGCGCTGGCCATCTTCATCGACCTAATGAATAGAGTCTTCAAGCCCTACCTTGATTCCTTTGTTGTGGTCTTCGTTGATGATATTTTGATCTATTCACATAGTAGGGAGGAGAATGTCGGTTATTTGAGGGTTGTGTTGCAAAGATTGAGAGAGGAAAGTTTTTATGCTAAATACGACAATTGTGAATTTTGGTTGAAAGAGGTTGTATTCTTGGGTCATGTGCTGTTTGGGTATGGTATAAAAGTGGATCCTAAGAAAACTGACATGATTAGGAATTTGCCGAGACCATTGACTCCGTCAGACATTAGGAGTTTCTTGGGCCTTGTGGGTTACAATAGAAGGTTTGAGAATGGGTTCTCCTCCATTAATTTTCCTATGACAAAATTGACTCAAAAGAAGATTAAGTTTGTGTGGACCGATGAATATGAGAAAGTTTCCAAACATAAAAAGATAGACTTATGTCAGCTCCTATATTGTCACTACCAGAGGGGCTTGAGGGATTTGTTGTGTAGTGTGATGCATATAGAGTTGGTTTAATTTGTGTACTAATGCAAAATGGTAAGGTCATAGCCTATGATTCTAGGAAACTCAAAGTGTATGAAAAGAACTACCCCACCTATAATCTTGAATAGGCCGCCGTGGTGTTTACATTGAAGATTTGGCGTTATTATTTGTATGGGGTGCATGTTATTGTCTTCATCGATCATAAGATCCTTCAATATGTCTTCATTCAAAAAGATCTTAACTAGAGACAAAGAATGTCACTAAAATTCCTTAAGGACTATGACATGAGTGTGCATTACCATCTGTGTAAGGAAAATGTTGTGGCGGATTCTTTGAGTCGGGTTTCTATGGGTAGCATAGCTCATGTGGATAGTGGTGATAGGTAGATGGCTAGGGGGGTGCATAGATTGGCTAGATTGGGGGTGAGGTTGGAAGATGTGAGTGATGCTGTTGTCATTGTTGATGGTTCTAAATCTTCTTTGCTCGATACGGTGATAGCAAAACAAGATATACGGTCCTTCTTGCTTGAGTTAAAGGCCTTGGTGAAAGAGGCAGAGTAGAGGTTTTCTCCCAAGGGGGAGATGGGGCCCTTAGATATCAAGGTGGGTTGTGTGTGCCAGGTGTTGATGGTTTGAGGGAGAAAGTTCTTCATTAAGCCCATAATTCTTCCTATTCTATCTAACCCGGTTCGACCAAGATGTATAGAGACTTGAGGGATGTGTATTGGTAGGGAATCATGAAGAGTGATATTGCCAAATTTGTTTACAATTGTCATAGTTGCCAACAAGTTAAAGCCAAACATCAAAGGTTGGGTGGCCTGACCCAAGACATGGAGATTCCTACTTGGAAGTGGGAGATAGTTAATATGGATTTCGTGGTTGGGTTTCCCAATACTAGAAAAGATTTTGATTCCATTTAGGTGGTGGTTGATAGGATGACAAAATCGGTTCACTTTCGACCGTTCAAGACTTCATATGGGGCTAAAGAGTAAGCAAGGTTGTACATCCATGAGTTGGCGAGGTTGCATGGGGTTCCCATATCCATTATATCGGATCATGGTGCACAATTAACTTTCCACTTTTGGAGATCTTTTCAAATGGGTCTTCGAACCAAAGTTCACCTTAGTACTATCTTCCACCCTCAAACGGATGGTCAAGCCGAGAGGACAATTCAAACGCTTGAGCATATGCTTAGTTCTTATGTCTTGGAGCATAAAGGTATTTGGGATGACCATCTTCCATTGATTGAGTTTTCCTACAACAATAGCTATCACTCTAGCATTGGTATGACTCTATTTGAGGCTCTTTGTGGGAGACGTCAAAGATCACTGATAGGATGGTTAGAGGTTGGAGAGGTGGCTTTATTAGGGCCGGACCTGGTTATATATGCTATTGAGAAGGTAAAGATAATTAGGAAAAGGCTGAGGATAGACCAATTTCATCAAAAATCCTTTGCCAATGTAAGAAGAAGAGACCTAGAATTCCAATTGGGTGATTTGATTTATTTGAAGGGGTCTCCAATGAAGGGTGTGGTTCATTTTAGTAAGAAAGGGAAATTGAGTCCTAGGTATGTTGGTCCTTACGAGGTGATAAAGAGGGTTGGCAGGGTCTCTTATGAGTTGAAGTTGCCTAGCAAAATGAATTTGGTCCATCCGGTGTTCTATATTTCTATGTTGAGAAAGTGTGTAGGTGATCCTAATGCTACTGTGCCTCTTGATATTGTGGGTTTTGTTGAGGGTAACTTGGCTTATGAGGAGGTTCCATTTTAGATCTTGGATAGGCGCGTAAAGAGATTGAGGAACAAAGAGATAGCATCCATTAAGGTCCTTTCGAGGAACCAATAAGTAGAAAGTGCAACTTGGGAGGTCAAAACAGACATGAAAAATTGGAACCCTTATATCTTCTATTCCACTCAAGCCTAAGGTACTAATTCCAATTCCCCTATGTCATTCATGTGCATTCATGTTTAAGTTGGCAATTTATGATGATTTCACACTTATAATGGGATTTTGAAAGTGATGTTTTAAACGTAATGTTCCATTCATATTTGGGATGATTTATTCATGATTATTCTTGTCTTGTACATCTCTTAGACATTTGCGGATGAATTTTCCCAAGGGGGAGTTATTGAAACGACCCCTAAAAGTTTCCGAAAACGTGCCTCGGAAGTGCCCGGAATCTGATTTTCCATATATCTAGAAATCCATTTGGAATTTCGAAAATCCGACTATATATTCTTGTTCAGGGGGTACAAATTAGGGTGACAAGGGTCTAACCTGGATTTTAAAGCAAAGGAATCAAATTATAAAATTTGCACTTGGAGCAATTTCTAGAAGCGGTCCGCGTCGCAGAGAGGTGTATTTCCTGCACTGTCTTTTCCTAGTTCACCTAGATTCTCTTAGTGTTGGACCTAAGTTTTCTCAAACGTATTTTCACCTATACATAGCCTTATTTCTCCCTCATATCACCAAAAAAATATTCCCCAATATTTCTCCAAACACTTAGACTCATTTCTACCCGTAAATTCAAGTCCAAACTCAAGGCCAATCTCAAGGATTTCTTCAAGGATCTCACCTAAGCTTCAATCTCCATCAAATTCTTCTTCAAGAATTTCACGAAAGCTAAGGTATGTGATGTTGAACGATTGGGTTCTTCCACCCGTGGTGCCTAAACCCTCTTTTAAGTAATGTTGCATGATTTAAAGTTGATTTTATATGTGGGTCTTGTATATTGAGAAATTTACTACATAGTGATTTTAGTTCATGAAAGTATGGTTGTTTTAGCATGTTTTGAGCTTCAAATCTTGGATCTAATATTCGAATTGATGAGGGGATTTGATGTGAATGTCTTTGGGGTATTGCATCGTGTTTATTAAAGGTTTTACCTGTGATTTTCCTACATGATTTCATCTCTAAAGTGTATGCTTTTTTACACCTATTACATACCCGCTAAGTGTTTGATAAAATGTTCGGTTATGGTTTCTTGAGGAATTGAAGGTTCAAAGCATGAGATATTATATGTATGATGTTTTAATGATGAAATAAGTTTATGGACCTTATATATATGTCTATTTTATATAATGTGTTGTATTAGACCATGTTCGGTCCGAGGTGCATAAGTGCCCGGATGACTATGTGAGGGATGAGTACCTTGCCACCAGGGTGTCCGGGGGTGAATGGTATCAACCATTTGAGGGGTGTAGTACCTTACTACCAAGGTGTCCGGGTTTGAATGACATCAACCATGTAAGAGATGTAGTACCTTGCCACATGGGTGTTCAGGTGTGAACAACATCAACCATACGAGGGGTGTGGTACCTTGCCACCAGGGTATCCAGTTGGGAATGACATCTCCCATCTAAAGTTGGAATTCTATCTTGGTCTCTTCTACACATATGATATCTTATATAAGCATGATTTATCCTAGCATGTTTTTTATGCAGCAATCATACATATCATATTGCTATACTATGCCTATTGTCTAATGTATGCATTTTGATTATGAAGCATGTTTATTTTTGCATTGCATCCCACATACTTAGTACATTCAACGTACTAATGCATACTCATTCCTACATGATATTCCATGTAGGAACCGGTGCCCGAGTTGATCATCCTCCTCCTCCCCCACGTGGCTAGACGGTGTTATTCTAAGTTGTTGATGAGTCCTCCATTTTTGGGACTTTGGTTTATGTCTTTCACTATTATCTATGTTTTGATATACTATCTTATGTTACATTTGACTATGCGGGTGAGGCCGGTAACTTGTCTTGGCCCCGCTCTTTCTACGTTTTAGACGTGTATGTTGGATAAGGTGTGTACTATGTATGAGCTTGACTCTTGACTTTTGACTTTGATATTATGCAAGTTTCCCCCTTAGTCCCTTTGCCCTTATTTTAATTTTATAGGTCTATTGTATACTTCCATAACCAAGGATGTATGACTAGATGCTTTGAGGCTTGTTTGGGGTCCCTTCGGGTTCCCTATTTGCCTGGTCACGTCTAGGCCCTTTGCTTGGTCGTGATAATAGGAAGAGACAAAGTCCTACAACATCCATAGACAGATCCTGATTCTCATCATACTATTATAGACAAATGCAATGTCGTGTAGATGGATCATTTGATGGTAAGCCTGCAAATAGTCCATTGTTCTACAACATTTGAAGCGACCCACTTGAAACTACAAACTTTGTGTCAGTCGGTATTGGTGGCAACACAATAGCTCCAGTCACCTCCATAGATTTAGGATTTATCCTATATTTATTCCACTGATAAACATTGGCATTAAATTTGTGCGGCTGTGGACCAGTATCTTCAAGAGGAGGTGGGTTCTCATGGTCAACATTTTCATTCTCATTCCCGTTCAGAGTTGCATTAGCTGCGTTGTTGGCATCACCGTGGGCCATTCTTATGAACATTCTATAGATCTCTAGGTCAAACACAATCAAGATTCTGCCTCGACTTAGCATGTTGGGAATACACTATACTTATACGTTGTAAAGAAACAAAAACAACAAAAAATGTAAAATATGGGAAATAAGGATTATTACCCAAATCACTTTGAATTAACCAAGTCTAATTGTATTTCCGGCAACAACAACAAAATTCTGATGTCACCCAAGTTACACTTCCTTTTTGAGAATAAAGCAATCATTGTCAAGAAATAAAACCTAATAAAGGTTAGGGTCCAACCCACAGGGAATACATAGACTTAGGAGAATTTGATTGATGCAATTTGAGTGATTAACCTGCTTATCTCCCCGAAAATGGGGGGGGGGGGGTTGCAATAGCAAGTAGAAAAGTAAACCTAATGAACACAAGATTTTAACCAATATGGAGAGAAACTAGGGTGTTGTGTTCCCCATGATTCCCTAACTTAGAGACCGTTTGGCTTAGCTGAAAAAAGTAGATTTTTAAAAGTTAGAAGCACTTTTTAAAGTGCTAAAATTTATTTTAAAATAAACAGTATGTGTTTAGATAAAAGTGTTGTACCTGAAAAAATGTTATTGATGTGTTTGACACATAACTGTTGTTAAACACTTTTTCAATTAAAAATGTTTGAAATACCCTTCAAGTTGTTAACATTATAAAAATTGATTATTTTAAGATTTTTCTATCTTAAAAAATAAAATAAAGTAAAATAAATTTATATTTTGATTCAATATAAACTTATTATTTAAGTAATTTATATATATACACTATTTATTTTTACTTTTTAAAATATATAATTTCGATAGATCATATTAAAATTTTATGATGCCACTTTTTTATGATTGAAATTGAAACATTATTGAGATATTCAATTGCAAAAATATACCAACTATTCCAAATTTCGATTCACCTCTCAAGAAACTCCCAACATTTAGCCAACCAATAATGCTTATTCTTTCTAATGGCATACATGTTGCTTCTTATTTCACATAAAGAATTTAAGATATTTTTTAATTACATTCATGAATAATAATATTTATTTATCATTCACGTATTTCTCTTACTATCATAGATTATTTATTAAGAAAATAGTGAAAGAAGTACAATATATATAAACATACATTCATATTTCAATATTAAAAGGTTTGATACAAATGGAAGTGTTCAAATAGGTAAGGATATTTTTGAAAATATGAAAAATATTTAGGGTAAATAGGTAATTTTATTAATTAAACTATAACAACTTTTAAGCTAACAAATAAAAGTTGGGGGAGTGTTGCTTTTAACTTTTAATTTTCAACTTATTTTAAGCAAATTTTAAATTTTTCTTAAAGTTGTTTTGAAAATTGCCAAACACTTTTATAAGGTAAAAAGAGTTTAAAAGCAGACTTGACTAGCTTTTAAGCTAACCCAAATGGGCTCTTAGAATCATCAAATAACCTAATTCTTTTTTTAATGTGTAACATGTAGGAAGAAATTTAAGTTCACCAAACTCTTTGGTCCAGGCAAGCGGCATATTTCACTACGTGACTTGGCTCATATCCACGATATGCATTACTAACTCTTACCTATTAGTTCCAGTTCAAACTCCCCTTGGCCCAGTTCGATTGGTTAGACGAGAACACATCAATCAAATCATGTTAATTATTCTCTTATCAAATTTATTACTACCTTTGTCCACTCAGTAACACTAGGAGCATTCTAAAGTTGGCAACCACTAGAAAACTTGCAAAATGAAGAGAGTTAAATAATACATGCACTCATTCAAATGAAGAGAGTTAATTAATACATGCATTCATACTTTCAAAGAATTATGATTTATCCGGTTTTATCTTGTTAGTTTTTCATGGTTCCCACAACTCTAGTTATGGATTTAGCTACTCATGATTTGTTTATATGCAAGACTTATGAATTTGAATAACCTAATAGAGTACTTACACAATTGAATAAAGATCAAGTAAGTTCAAGCTTCAGTAAGAATCAGAAGATTATGAGATCAAATTAATGTACAAGTATTTCTCAAAACTCTCCAATGTTTTCTCTCCTCAATCGCACTATTTTCCTCTCAAACTGTTCAACTCTTTGTGAACTTTATGAAAGATAACCCAAAAACCTATTTATAATATTTAAAATACAAGTCCTAAACAAAAATAGGATATTTGGGTCAACACGGCTCAACAACAACTTTACGGATTGTATTGTGTTCCACGACCCTTGTTGCTGCAAAACTAGACCTGTAATCTCCAACACCCCTCCACGGCCCGTAAAGTGTTTAGAAAAGTCCTTCTTCTCTGATCCTCAAGGTACGAAATATGATCTACGACTCGTAAAGTAGTCTACAATCCATCTGCATGCTCATAGAATAAATATTTAGAAAGGCCTTCTTCTTTGATCCTCAGGGTAGAAATATGATCTACGACTCATAAAGTAGTGTACGACCCATCTGCATGCTCATAGAATAAACTTCAGAAGATCAGCCCCCCTCACTGAAATATCCTCAAGGGTCTGTATATGGTCGTTTTTGCTTGACCATCCATTTGTGGATGAAATGTCTTGCTAAGGTTAACTTTAGTACAAAGATCTCTTTGGAAGGATATTCAATGATGAGAAGTGAATTGGGCACCATGATGTGATATGGTGGCCGCTGGAACCCCATATAACCTAACTAACTCATGCATATATAATTTAGCATAGTCTTTGGCATGATACATTAGCTTGACCGATAGGAGGTGAGTTAACTTCATCATTCTATCAACAATGTCCTAAATTGAGTCAAAATGCTTCTTAGTCTTAGGCAACCCAATCAAAAAACCCATGTTGATATTTTCCTATTTCTAAGTAGGGATTTTTATGCTTTGGGCTAGGATACACGGCCTTTGATGATCGTCTTTGACTTGTTGAAAATTATGACATCGGCCACAACCTTTGCAATATCTTTCTTCATGTCTCTCCGCCAATATAACTACCTTAAATTCTGTTCATCTTTGATGAATCAATGTGAATAGAGAATGTGGAATTATGAGCCTCTTTCAAAATGAAGCTTCTCAATCCATCAACATTCGGAAAGGAAAATCTATCTTGGTATTTAAGGACACCTTCTCCCCTTTGGGAGAAAACATCTACTTTGCCCTCTTTCACTAATTCCTTCAACTTTACCAAGGAGTGATCAAGGTCTTCCTTCGATTTGGCATTCCCAATCAAAACTTGGAACTTTCTAGCACCATCACTCCACTATATTAGGAACCATTCAATCTAACCATCACATAGACAACCTACGAGCTTCCCTTGATAAATCCTTCTTTCTATCATCAATGTGAGCAACAGTCCCCATGGATACTCTAATGAGTGCATCAGCCACAACATTGGCTTTTCCTAGATGATAATGTGCATTCATATCATAGTCTATAATTAGCTCCAAAAACACCTTTTGCCTTAGGTTGAGGCCCTTTTGTGTGAACACATATTTTTGGGATTGGTGAAGACATCAATGTGAACCCCATACAAATTGCTATGCCATATCTTCAATGTAAATACCACGGCTACTAACTCAAGATCATGTGTAGGGTAATTATACTCATTCGCCTTTATTTACCTAGAATCATAGGCAAAAACTTTGTCACTTTGCATCAACACACACCCTAAAACATCCCTTGAAGCAACAGAATGGACAAAAAAGACCCTTCAAACTCTCTTCTGGTAGAGTCAATAGGACTTTAGATAATCTTTTCTTTCAATATTTGGAATCTTTTCTCGTATTCGCCGGTCCAATGAAACTTTTTCTTATTTTCTATCAATTTTGTCAAAGGAGATTCAATTGAAGAGAATCCCTCTACAAATCTCTAATAGTAACCCACTAAGTCCAAGAAGCTCCCAATATTTGAAGGAGTCAACTGCCTAGGCTAAGTTTTTGTCACTTTTGTCTTCTTGGGATCCAATTTAATCCCATCACCCAACACTACATGTGCAAGGAATGCCAGTTCTTTCAATCAAAACTCACATTTGTAAAACTTGCCAAATAACTACTCCTCTATTAAGGTTTGCAACACCACCCTCAAACGCCTCATCTGTTCTTCCTCACTTCGGGAATAGATAAAAATATCATCATTAATTGCCAAAAAAAACATTTCAAGCTAGGGTTTGAATACCCTATTTATGAGATCCATTAATATTGCCAGTGCATTGGTCGAACTTGAAGCATTACCATGATCTCAAAATGTGCATGCCTTGTTCGAAAATCCATCTTGGGAATATCATGCTTCCTCACACACAATTGATGGTAGTTGGACCATAGATCGATCGTAGAGAAGTGACTAGCCCCTTGCAATTGGTCAAACAAATCATCTTTCTCAGTAGTGGGTAGTTGTTCGTTATGGTGACCTTATTGAATTTTCGGTAGTCAATGTACATTCTAAGTGAGCCAACCCTTTTCCTCACAAACAACACAAAATCACCCAAAGTGACTTTATCGGCCTTATGAAGCCCTTCTCCAATAAGATTCTCAATTGACCTTTTAGTTTCTTCAACTCTTCCGGGGCCATATGATAGAGAGGAATAGAGATAGGTTGGATATCGAGGAGGAGGTCTGTACTAAAATCAGTTTTTCTTTTATGGAAGAACACCAAGAAGATCATTAGGAAGGATAACAATAAACTAATTGACTATTGGTATCAGCTCAATAGAATGAATTTTTGAATCAACATCCCTTACTCTCGCAAGGTGATAGACACAAGTATTAGCAATTAATCTATGAGCCTTAAGATAAGAAACGAACCTAAACTTAACTATGGAATCATGACCATCCCATTCAAGAACGAGTTCAATAGGAAATTAGAGACAAATCCTATGGGTTCAATAATCAATAGAGGTAGGAGACACATGCAACTCATCACTCCTAAGAAAAATGTAAAAATCTACCCTGTAAAGTTCAAACATATCACAAGGCAACAATTTATTAAAAATTAACATAAGGAAACCCTTGTAGACCCTTCTAGCAATAATAGACTCACCAATGGGGGTAGATACGTAAAAGGGACCGCATAATACTTTTGGACATATATCATACCTATTTACAAGGAATGGGGTAATGAAAGACATAGTGGTACCCAGGTCCGACAAAGCATATACATCATAATTAAAAACCTTTAACATACTGTTGACAACATTGGGTGCCTCTTTAACCCCTACTCTCTTGATGATCATAAATCAGTTGTGATATGGAGAACCATCTTGTTTACCTCCTTGAGGCCCTCTATCTTTGTGAGTACTTTGTCCTTAGGGATGGCTATCTCTACCTCAACTAGGGACATATGGACAATTGGTAAATTTGTGGCTCAGTTTTGCACACCCATAGTAAGCACCCGTATTCTTCAACCATTTGCAACCATGACTCTCACCATACTTTGCACACCTATGGAAGGTTGGTCCACAACTAATACCACCACTTTGAGCCAAAGGATTTTGCACTCAATCATTAGCAAATCTTAGAGTTGGGGCATGAGATGACCTTTGGTCTTGAAATTTGTGGCCTTGTTGGAAATGACCACTTCTACCACTCTTAGAAACTTTAAAACTTTCTTCGAAATAAGCCCTCTTAGACACCCCCATCTTTCTCTTCCTAATCCTCTCTCCCATAATTTTCATAGCGTAAGTCACCAGCTAAGGTAGGTCCATTTCTCTTAAAAGCATGAAGGTGTAGTATTTTTCATTGATCAAGTCAGATACCCCCAACATAAACCTATCCAAGCCTGAGGATCCACAACCATGGTAGGTGCATACTATGAGAGATTTTTGAAGTTGATAGAATACTTTCTCACACTCATGGATCATTTTTTGAGATTTGTAAGTTCAATTATTTTTGCTTCTCTTAGCTTAACAGTGACAAAGTAGTTATGGAAGGTGGCTTTGAATTATTTCCAAGGAATGGGATCATCATTTATCCTTTATATCTTTTATTGGGAGAACCATATTTGTTCAAGGACCTTAAGTTAGTATGTTCTTAGTTCCAGTTTCTTCTCCCAAGCTCACCCCTGTGATAGTAAAGGCTTTGTAAACTTCATCGATAAATTCTTAAGCATCTTCCACCACTTTTGAACCATGAAAATTCAGAGGATTCATCCTTAAAAAATACCTCAACCTTGAATATAAAGTATGAGTAAGAGGAGGTTGGTCCCCTTGGTTGACTTTGTTGTTTATGGTTTGTTCCAACCAAGTGACGACATTTTGGTATTCGACAAGTGTGACCCATTCTTCTTGAGGAGCTTGTGAAATAGGAGGAACTTGGTTCTCATTAGGGATGGGGACCCTTGGTGACACTCTCCTTGGTAGAATGATCTAGAATATCATGCCCCAAACCTAGGGCCTAGATGTGACATAGTGAATGAAGAACCTGAATGGACCCCAAACAAGCCTCTTAAGTATGCATAACACATGCTTTGTTGCGAAAAAAAAATTAAAGTAAATAATATAGAATTTCCAGGGGAAATGGGACTTTGGACTCATGCTATGGGGATGTTGTAGGGAAGAGTGTTAGTATTGATCAGGTAGAAACTAAAGTCTAAGGGGCGTGTAAGAATGACTCACGCTATGAGGGAAATTAGGCATGTAGAACTTTCCTCACATCCATACATGTATTCAACACACAAGAGGGAATAAGGGACTAAGGGAGTCTCTCATAATACCATAGCATAATAAGAGAGTTGGGTTCAATGCATACACATCCAAATATCCAACAACACCTCAAATATGAATAGAACGAGCGCTAAGAAATCTCCCAAACTCACCCTCAATAGATATTATCCAAAAATATACAAGTCTAAATAATGAAGGAAAGCAAATGGCTATTGTCTTCGAAGTGGAGGACTTACCAAAAGTGATCTTTAACTGAGTTGTCTAGCCATGTGGAGGAAGAAGATGGATAGGAGCTCTGATCCCTACATGGTTAGATCATATAGGAAAAATATGGTTTAGTACTGGGAATGTACTAAGTATGCAGGGTGCAATTCAACAAGAAACATAAGCCATAATTATGCAATATACATAATTATATAAGCTGGATATGTCATGAATGTGCAATGCCTTAGTCAAATTATATATCCGAAATCGCCAAAGCATATAATATCTCATACATAAATGGGAAAAGACCACAACCAATGTATAAGATGAAGCAAGCTACTACTTGGAATCTTAATGTTCACTTTACACTAGACTACAAGTGGTCTACTTTTTTAGGGTAAACCAAATACTCAACTTATGGGAATTCTCCTATTTCAAAAAGTGCTTCATAAATACTTTATGGAAACACCACCCTTTTTTAGTTAACTTATGATAACAACCTTACATGAACAGCATGCAGTTTGATATTTAACTAACAAGTGTCATAAAAGAATACGACCCTTTTGGGTCAATCATGTAATGAAATGACCCCAAAAAGTGTCCAAAAATGTGCCTCGAAATGCCCAAAATTTCAAATTCAATATATCTCACAATTTTTGAGTGATATTGAAAATCTGACTCCATATTCTTATTCAAGGGGTCAAAATTATGGGGTAAAGAGTCCAACCCCAATTTTAGAGCATCCGTATCAAAATTCAAAATCACAAAAATGCGATTTAGGAGGGCCAACTTTAAAGGGGCATATCTCTTAGTACACAAATAACCTAGTGGCCCATGTCCTACCAAATTAAATCAATTTGAATTAGCTTTCTAACGCACTTGCTTTTACCACATTCCAAGTTCGAAAGAAGAATTCATGCCCATTTTCATAGAACTCATTTGTGGAGAAATGCAAATTCTAGAATAAGTAATCTGCATCACTTCTGAGACGTGGACCAGAGTTCCCATACTTTAAAATACTTGGGCCTAAGGGTTCCCATACTTGAAAGTACCTATACTTAGCCTTATTTCAACCTCATATTATCCTAAACATTCCCCAATACCCACATAAATACTTAGACTAATATTTCTCTCAAGATTTAAATCCCTAAACTAAATACCAATCTTAAGTATTTCATTAAGGATTTCACTGAAGCTTCAATTCTCCATTAAATCCTTCTTCAAGACCTTCTCTAAAGCAAAGGTATGTGAGTTTTTTTTCATGGGTTCTTTTTACCCATGATACCCAAGCCTCCTTTTACTCAAATTGTATGATTTAAAGTTGATTTACAAATGAGTCTTGCATATTATGAAATTCACTACACACTATGTTAAAGCTATGCAAAGTTGTGACTTCTTTGCTATATTTTGAGCTATAAATCTTGGACTTATTTTAAGATTTGATGTGCAATTTTGATGTATATTATTTGATGGTATTGCAAGGTGTTGATTGATGGTTTCACAATGTATTTTCTTGAATGATTTCATCTCTTTATTTCATGGTTTTATACTAGCATCACACACCCTCTAAGTGTTTGATAAAATATCTGGATACGGTCTTTTGAGGATGAAATGAGATATGATATAAATGACTATATGATAATGAAATGAGATTATGTATATGATACATTCTACATAAAATGTTGCATTAGACCATACCCGATCCGGGGGGATAAGAGCCCGGGTAACCATGTTGGTAGTTTGTACTCATCAACCATGTGAGGGGTTCATACTTCGCCACTCTGTTGATAAGGTGTGATTTTCATCAACCATGTAAGAGGTTTATACCACACAAACACCAAGGGGTTTGTACCTTGAATAGCTAGCTTGGTCTCTTCTACATATATGATATTTTATATGAGCATAAGTTACTTAAGCATATTTTACTTAAGCATTGATCATACGTGCCATATTGCTGTATGGTGCCTATTGCTTAATATTATGCACTTTTATTATGATGCCTATCTCTTGTTGTATTGCATCCTACATATTTAGTACATTCAAATGTGCTAACGCATACTCTATGCCTACATGATGTTGCCATATAGAAATCGGAGCTCCTATTTATTCTTCTTGTGGCTAGACGAATTGTTCAAGTAAGCCTTTGGTGAGTCCTCCAATCCGGGGATGTTGGTCTATGTTTCTCTTATTATGTATTGAGGCACTATTCTTTATTGCTTATGTTGACTAAGAGGGTGAGCCCAGTTATATGCCTTGGCACCCATTCTTATCTATATAATAGAGGTGTTGTTGGACATATTCTGTAATCATGCTATTACCTTTGACTCTCTTGCTTATTGTTGTTATGGTATCAAATATGTCCCTTAGATGTTTTTTCCCCTTTTATATATCTTCTCTTATTGCCATTTTTATTGCTTCTGGGACCAAGGATGTGTAATGATATGCAAAGAGGCTTGTCTAGGGTTCCTTCGAGTTTCCCATTCGCTGGTCATGACCAGGCCCAAGGTCCGGGTCCTGACAAAGATGGTATCAGAGTAGTAGGTTGATAGATCCTCGGAGACCCACACACTGCATTGATTAGAGTTTTATTCATAGTTGTGTTGTACACCACAACTACCAGTAGGAGGCTATAAGACATTTTAGGAAATGTTTCCCTTCTTCATGGTCTATGTCTTGCTTTAGAAGTGAGATAAGGTTTTCCCCTCTAACAAATGTTCTTTTCTCTTCTAGTTAATCATGCCACTTCGAAAAAGAGGGAAATGGAAGGTAAGTTGAACATTTTAATGTTGATGGATCCGAGTTTCACTATTTCTCTCATTATTTTTATTAGTTTCTAGTGGGCTTCTTGTGTGTCCCGAGTTGTGACATGAACCTTAGGTGTTTAACTCTTAGTTGGGTACATTGTTTCTAGAAAGTCTACAGGTATTGTTCCATATTCATATTGTGTTAGGTCTTGCCTTGTGGCTTGTTAGATTTGATGTGGTGGATTTTGATATGGTACTTGTTATGGGATAGTTGAATGCATTAGTGTCTCCTTTTGTGGTAGGACCCATAGAGTTAGAATCCCACTCCCTAATGAACCTGCCCTTGACTGAAGGCGTCTTGATATGGTGATCAAGTGATAGCAAGGGGGATAGGTCCATTTCATGTCTTAAGGTACAATTGATCTCTAAGGGATTGCATTTATCATCTGGTGAGAATTGGAGGTGTTGAACCTAAGTTGCTTTGTTATAGAATTGTTGTTGGTGGTAGATGAGGCCTTGAATGTTCCTTTCCAATATTTTGAGTTTGAGGTCGTATCTTTGGTTTGACTAGTGCACCGATTATGCCTACAATTCTCATGAATAAGATCTTTTATCCCCTACTCTAATAGGAATATGGTGGTTTTGGTGATGATTTAATGGTTTGTGTTCCCTAAAGAGGTAGTACATGTGAGTCTTTTGAGGGTAGTACAAAAAAGTTTAAGGAAGAAGATTGGATGCTAAATAGGAGGAATGAGTATTTTGGTTGTAAGCGGTAGCCTTCCTAGGTCATGTGATGCGGGGTGATGGTATGAAGGTGAACCCTAGGAAGATGAAGGTGATTAGATATTAGCCTAGACCTTGACTTCCTTGTGTTAGGAGCTTCTTGGGTTTAATGGGCTATTATCGTAGGTTGTGAGTAGGTTCTCTTCTATTGCTTCTCTTATGAATTAGTTGACCCTAAGTAAGGCCAATGTTCTGACCAATGTTTTAGGTAAGGTGAATTGATAGGTCTGGGAGTTTCTATCTCTTGTGTGATTCCTTTGTGATAATAGAACTCATGCGTGTGTCCTGGATGGTCGTGTAAGTCTATAGTGACTGGAAGAGATCTTTGAGTGTTTCCCCTTGTTCATATTGCATAGGAGTCTTTTCTTGTGACCTTGGATGAACTTAGCTTAGCATGTTGGAGATATTGAGTGGTTTGTCTATATGCATAGCATGCTTTTGATGAGTGTAGGATCCGTAACATTTTAATATGATGGGTAAGGATGGTTGATCTATGTGATAAACTACAATGAGTTAGTCACTTCTCTAAGGTCGATTTCAGGTTCGGGTTTTGTCCCCAAGTGAGGATGGGGCTAGGTGATATACCTAAGTGTCTTTTCGGACTAGGACTGAGCATTTTGAATATTGATGGAGTTGTTTGGTTGGCTTATGCATTGGTTGCATTTGTGGGTTTCTTGAATAGGGTCTTAAAACCCTACTGTGATATGTTTGTGCTTGTATGTAGTGATGAGCTATTGATTTGTTTAGAGCTTGTGAATCATTTGTGGGTAGTGTTGCAAGTCTTGGTAGATGAGAGATTGTTTACTAAATATGGTAGGTGTGCATTGTGGATAGCAAGAAGGTGGTTATAAATCATTAAGGATTATGAAATGAGTGTGCATTATTTTTCCTTGGTAAGGCTAATGTTGTGGTCGGTGCTCTAGGTAGCCTAGAATGTGTTGTTGATAGTTGCAAGGAGGAGACTAGTGGGGTCCATTGATTTATTAGATTGGAAGTTAGGTTGAGGGAAGTTGAGTATAGTGGTGTAGCATTCTGTGTGGTTCCAAATCTTCTTTGGTTAAGTGGTCTAGATTAAGCAAGGCATTGATTCCACCTTATTAGTGTTGGAAGTTTTAGGTGGAAAGATCATAGAGTAGAGGTAGTTTCCCATGGGGGAGACGGTAGTTCATGGTGACAAGTTGGATAGGTATGGTTAAGGTTGACAAATGAGTTATGGTGGGAGTCCTTATGGGATGAAGAGAGAAGTTGGTAAGGTTGCATAAGATTAGGGATTGCCTATGGATAGGGGTTTGGTTAGTTTGGTTCTACATGCCTCTTGGTTGATGGGGTATGCTAGTGACTCTAGTGGTATAGAACTCCTTGAGATTATGGGTGATATGGAGGATAAGTTGGCTTGGAAGGAGATCTCAGTGGAGGTGTTAGATTGACGAGTAGAGAAGTTGATTGATGAGGATGTAGTGTTCGTCAAGGCCCGTTGGAAGAGTCGTCTATTCATATGTGTTTCTTAGGGAGCCGGTTCGGGCATGGAGAACCAATATCCATATTTCTTTAATTCTATTCAAGTTTATGGTGGCATAGCAAGTCTTTTCTATGATACCAAGTCTTATGTTTCAGCCTTATGTCATTTACATGCATCCATGTTTAAGTTGGCAAGTTTATAATGATTTTACACTTATGTTGAGATTTTGAAGATGGTGTTTTAAAGTGTATTGTTGCATTCTTGTTGGGGTTGATCTCCTTATGGTAACTCTTCTTTTGTACGTTTCTTTGACATTCGGGGACGAATGTTCCGAAGGAGGAGATATTGAAACAATCCCAAAAAGTGCTCGAAAATGTGCTTCGGAATGCCCAAAATTTTAAATTTGATATATCTCAAAATCTGTGCGTGATATCAAAATCCGACTTCATATTTTTGTTCAACGATAAAAATTAAGGGGAAAGGGGTCTAATCCCAATTTTAGAGCAACCGTATCAAAATTCAAAAATCGCAAAAACGTGATTTGGGAGGGTCAACTTTAAAGGAGCATATCACTCAGTAAACAAATAACTAGGTGTCCCACAACCTACCAAATTAAACCTCTTTGAATTAGCTTTTCAACACACTTGATTTCACCTCATTCCGAGTTTGGGTGAAGAATTTATGCCCATTTTCATAGAAATCGTTTGTGCAAAAATGCAAATTCCAATGAGTAATCAATGTTGCATTGTTTTTGTCCTGGTTTTTTGATTTCGGTCCAAGACTTTCAAGTCTTAGGAAAGGGTACCAACACTTTAAAGTACATATACTTAGTCTTGTTTCACCTTCATATCATCCTAAACTTTCCCCAATACTTACTCAAACATTTAGACTAATATTTCTCTCAAGATTTAAGTCCCAAAACTCAAGACCAATCATAAGGATTTCATTCAAGCTTCAAGTCTCCATTAAAAACTTCTTCAAGAACTTCTCCAAAGCTAAGGTATATGGGTTTCTTCAATGGTTTCCTTTCACCCATGATACCAAAGTCTCTTTTTACTAAATTTGCATGATTTAAAGTTGACTTACAAATAGGTCTTGCATATTATGAAATTCACTACACACTATGTTAAAGCTATGTAAAGTTGTGATTGTTTTGCTATGTTTTGAGCTATAAATCTTGGACCTATTATAATACTTGATGTGAGTTTTGATGTATATTACTTGAGCATGTTGCAAGGTGTTGATTGATGGTTATACAATGGATTTTCTTGCATGATTTTATCTCTATATTTTATGGTTTTATACAAGTACTACACACCATCTAAGTGTTTGATAAAATATCCAGATATGATTTTTTGAGGAGTTGAAGGTCCAAAGCATAAGATGTGATAGGAATGAATATATGATAATGAAATGAGATTATGTATATGACATACTCTATATAAAGTGTTGCATTAGACCATACCCGATCCGGGGGAATAAGAGTCCAGGTAACCATGTTCGAGGTTTGTACTCATCAACCATGTGAGGGGCTTGTACTTTGCCACCATGTTGATAAGGTGCGATTATCATCAACCATGTGAGGGGTTTACACCGCACAACCACAAAGGGGTTTCTACCTTAAATAGCTAGATTGGTCTCTTCTACACACGTGATATCCTATATGAGCATGAGTTACTTAAGCATGTTTTACTTAAGCATTGATCCTACTTGACGTATTTCTATATGATGCCTGTTGCTTAATATTATGCATTTTTACCATGATGCTTATTTCTTGTTGCATTGCATCCTACATACTTAGTACATTCAAACATACTAATGCACACTCTATGCCTACATTATGTTACCATGTAGGAACCAGAGATCCTCTTGATTCTTCTTGTGGCTAGACGGATTGTTCAAGCTAGCCTTTGGTGAGTCCTCCAATCCGGAGACGTTGGTCTATGTTTCTCTTATTATATATTGAGAAACTCTTCCTTATTTATTATATTGAATATGAGGGTGAGCCCGGTTGTATGTCTTGGTCCCCGCTCTTATATATGTTGTAGAGGTATTGTTGGGCATGTGGTGTGATCATTCTATTTGCTTTGACTCTCTTGCTTATTGTTGTTATGGTATCAAAGATGTCCTTTAGCCCCTTTTCCCTACTTTATATATATTCTATTATTCTTATTTTAATTGCTTCCGCGACCAAGAATGTGTAATGATACGAAAAGAGGCTTGTCTGGGGTTCCTTTGGGTTCCCCATTCGCCGGTCCCGATTAGGCCCTTGGTCCGGGTAGTGGCATGTAACATGAGCTATATGGATCTATTAGATAATTCAGAAGCCTATGGTGGCAACATAACTATGGAGATAAGAGTCATCTACTAAGGTCCTCTCAATGCTAGGACACAATCGTAAGGAATATTCAAATCATACTTATAGACGTATTATGCAAAGCATCATAATGTCATAACACTACCATAGAGTACCTCATCAAAACCAAGGCTTCATAGTATCTAAGAATAGGACTTCAAATCATTCACAACTTTCACAATCTTCTTATACCTATGACATGCATAATAGCCCTTCCAAGGTCCCTATCATTCATCATAATCTCTCCATAAGACCCTCAACATCATAGAATCTTGGGCATACAACTTTAATCAAATCATGGTGGGTACATATACACGAGTTGAAAACCATGCAATTCAAAGTAAAAGACTTGAAAATTGTAAAATGGAACCATTTGAGCATCATGAAAAAATAACCCACCATATATCATCACAACACTTAGCTAGGGTATCATCAAACCCTCACAAAAATTCATAGATCTCACATAGCTTTTCATTGCATAACAATGTATAAAGGTAATGCATTATATATTCCTTCATATTGTTTTTCAAATAAAAGAGTATATAGAATACTCATGAATATCCACAACATGAAAATACAGGAGAGAGGAATGGTTGAGCTTGTGGAAGGAAGCTTCCCACTATCAAAACCCACATACCTTGGTTGTTTGGAGATGGAAAATCTAGTTTGAAGATGACGAAATCGAAACCATATCTTAGTCTTCTTGCTTGATAGATTGAAGAGCTTGAGAGTGTTTAGGAACATCAAATATTTTGCTCTCTACTCTATTCTCAGCTGCTCTCTATGTACAAAATTTGAAAAACTTTCCTTAAATAGCCTAGTATTTACTATTTATATTATTTACAAAGAAGTCCCTAAAATAATTAGAAAAACTAGTTGGCACGCCCTATGACATTCAGTTATGACTCATACCTATGGTCAGGAGCGTAATCGGACTTTCGTATTCAGCTCTTGGATTATCAACTTCACTTCTAAGAAACATCTTCTCGAGTCATAGTTCAATCTACGACTCGTATGTCCTCTTGTAGTCCATATATGCATCAGTTGGTTCAATACTAAGAAACAATAAAAATTGCTACGAAATGCTTCGATACGGTTCTTAGAGTGATCTACGACTCATAAGTGGGTTTCGTGTGACTGAACTTATATTTTTGCGTCAGCACTAGAAATCTCCACGAGGCCACTTCTACAACTTGTAAACTTTATTATGACTCATAGAGGGCCTCGTATGTCATCAAAATTCAGCAAAACCTGCAACTTTTCCCAAAATTGTGCCAACCTTATTTTCCTGTAAAAGCAAATACAAAAACACATAAAACCATAAATGTCGCTTTGAGAACATGCAAAATCTCAAGTTTTAGGCATCAGATGTATTGTATTTTGACAGCACATCAATACCCTCAACTTAAGATTGTTGATTGTCCTCATGCAACTATGCAATCTAACTAGATAACATAGCAACACAGAGAACATAACTAATGGCATATATCCTGCACAATTCAATCTCACATACCCACACTAACTTTTTAAATCAAGCTTGGATAGCTATTTTGACAAACCAAGACATAGTAATGCATCTTACTACATAACTATGACAAACAAAAGAATATCCATAGTGCACAATCACTTAAAAAGTCTAGTGCTAATGATATTATGCAGATGTCCTCATAGAAAGAAGTCCCAGGTAACACACTCAAAGATAATTTTGAGATTGACACTGGGACTGTGCAAACATACTCACACTTACAAAGATATGCATGCACATTGGCTAATACCATAGGCTTGCCCCTATGCTCATAACTCAAATTTTCATCTAGCCGGACTAGGATCACTCTAGGACTTTCTAGGCTTGTAATGTAGGCTCATAAGGCTTTGGTAGGGGATTTTTGTAATCATAGTGATTATCACTTTCACCTTTCAAACTCAATTAATTCATATTATTCTCCCTTTTTCTTCATATTCATGCTTTTTCGAGTATTTTCTTCACATTTTTCAGCTTTTGCCTCATTTTCACAAATCATTTTTCTTCCAATATCAATCTAAGACATCTTTTTCTTTTTCTTTCTCCTAGTACATGATCTTCTTCTTTTTCTTTCTATTCCCACTCACCTCCTCATTTTTAATATTTCGCCTCTACATCGGCTACCCTCAACTTAGGGCTTTAGCCTACTTTGAAGTATACAATATCCCTTTCCCAAACTAGGGCCACTTTTAGTAGCCACCCTTAACTTAGGTATTTTCCTTCAGTCAAAATTTACAGTGCTCAAGGATAGACCATGGTCAATCTCAAGGTTCATCACTAGACAAGGCTAGGATAATTGGGTGTTTTAGAAAGAATTGGTTCATATAAGGGACAAATATTTGGAACAATCGATAAAACATTATTTGGTTGGTTATTTAAGGCTAAAGTGGACTAATTAGAGAAAAAATGCGTAGGATCACCTCCTAATATATTTAGTTTACCATCCAACTTAGAGTAACAGGGCATGTTCTGCATTAGCACAAAATATGAATGATTTGGCAAAATAAGCTCACTCACACATGGCATTGTACATATTATCAACAAGAAACTCACATATCATGCTTCATATTTCAATTACCCTCACTCGTCAAGACAAATATTGCCAAATAACCAAATATACATAGTTGCAATTTAACTGCTAATAAAAAATTTTAGTGGGTACCAATTTTCAAATTATTTGGAAATAATCATCAAAACATTGTACATGCCATAAGTTCAAGTACTAATGCTATAAATATTATCTAAAACAATCTAGAAATGTCGGTTCAACAAAAATTTAATATCTACAAGGAAAAAGAACACAGGAAAGAAAATCTGGAGATCAAAATTTGGGGTAGTTATAGACTAAAAGCTATTCAGACTTCACCCCTGTCCGTGACTGCCCACACCCTATTGAAAACATTATGAATTGTCCTCAATGCACCAATTAAGCAATAATATAATAGCAAGGGCCAAAAAACATACTTTGACACCCAAGCGTCTGTCCACCTTAGGTTTCCTCCCAAGCAGCGCCTATAGTCACGACATGACATAGCTATCTTGAGTACTTAGACTTTCCCAAGTTCCCATTCTTCAACCGTCTTGATCTCTTCTACATTTCCAAGGTACGGCTTGACTCTTTAGCAGTTTACTTTTGAAGTGCCTTTATTTCGTCTCTCCAATTCATGGCCCCATGAACAAAAATGCATACTATCCAAAAGGGTTACAACTATCTTGATTTGAACTTACCACTAAACCATTTTAATCTAGAGCTGAACAGTGGAACCATGTCCCCTGTTATGAATTGGAGGTTTTCTATGTAGCAATCATGTTGTATTTTCGTTCTTTGCTTATACAGGGCTGAGCTATCATATGCTTTTAATTGAAACTCATCAAGCTCATTAAGATGGCTCAATCTAGAGATAGTTGCATCATTCCAATCTAGATTTAACTTTTTCAATGCCCACATTGGTTTATGCTCAAGTTTAATGGGCAAATGACATGCCTTCCGAAAAACAAGTTGGTACGGGGACATGCTAATAGGTTTCTTGGATGCAGTCCGGTATGCCCATAATGCATCTTCCATCTTTCGAGACCAATCTGTTTGGTTTACATTCACAGTTTTTAGATAAAATGTACTTAATTTCCCTATTCAACACTTCCACTTGCCCACTTGTTTGAGGATGATAAGGTGTAGGCACCCTATGTTCCACTTCATACTTTTCAAGAAGAGCTTTGAAGAGTCTATTGCAGAAGTGAGAACCTCCATCACTAATGATAGTCCAAGGAGTACCAAATCTAGAGAAGATGTTCCTTTGAGGAATGTTGTGACACTTTTATCCTCATTGATGGGTAGAGCTAAGGCCTTCACCCACTTGGATACATAATCCACAACAACTAAAATGTACTCGTTTCCATGTGAGCTAATAAATGGTCCCATGAAATCTATCCCCCATACATCAAATAATTCAATCACCAAAGTAGGATTCAGAGGGAGCTCATGCTTGTGCGCAACCCCACCTTCTCTTTGGCACCTATCACAAGCTTTGGAATTGTCATGACCATCTTGGTGGATTGTGGGCCAATAATACCCACATTGTAAAATCTTGTGAGTTGTTCGAATCCTACTATGATGTCTACCCACTAATGACGAGTGGTGTGCTTCAAGTATGCTCATCATTTCCACCTCCGGGACACAGTGACGAATAGTCCTATCAGCACATACATGAAATAAGTATAGGTCATCCCAAAAGAACTTCCTCACATCATGCATAAACTTCTGACATTGATGTGTGTTCAAGTCGGGTGGAACAATATCACTCACTAAATAATTTGCATAGACTGCAAACCAAGGTATAAGATTATGAGATATAGCCAACATTACTTCATCAGGAAAGGAATCATTTATCTCTCGTCTATCATAAAATTGCAACATTTCCCCATATTCTAATCTGGATAGATGATCTGCAACTTGATCTTCTTTTCCTTTTCTATTAATGACATCAAAGTTTAACTTTTGCAAGAGAAGTACCCATCCTATCAACCTTGGCTTGGCATCATTTTTAGCCATCAAATATTTACGTGTTGATTGGTATGTATGAACTACCAATTTAGCTCCCAACAAATATGAAAGGAACTTTTTGAATGCAAAGACCAATGCGAGCAACTCTTGCTTTGTGACTGTGTAATTCTTTTGGGCCATATTCAGGCTTTAATAGCATAATATATGGGATGTAGCACTTTTCCCAACAACACACCTAGAGCAACCCCACTTGCATCGCATATGATCTCAAATGGCTTGGACCAATCAAGCCCTACAATAATTGGTTCTGAGATCAATCTCTTTTTCAACTATTCAAAAGCTTGCATGCATGCATCATGAAGTATGAACTTTACTTCTTCCTCCAATAAGTGACACATTGGGTATGAAATTCTACAGAAGTATTTTATAAACCTTCGATCGAATCCTGCATTCCCCAAGAAACTCCTCAAACCCTTGAATGAGATGGGTGGTGGAAGCTTCTCAATCACTTCAACTTTAGCCATGTTGACCTCAATGCCTTTGATAGATATTCTATGACCCAACCCAATTCCCTCTTTAACCATGAAGTAGCACTCTTTCCAGTTTTGCACTAGATGACTTTCTACATATCTTTGCAACACATCATGCAAGTGTGCTAAGCAATCCGCAAATGAGTTTCTGACCAAGATGAAATCATCCATGAAGACATTAATAGTACTCTACACCATATCCAAGAAGATGGATATCATGCATCTTTGAAATGTCGTTGGAGCATTACACAACCCAAATGGCATCCTCTTAAATTCAAAGGTGTCATAGGGACATGTAAAGGTGGTTTTCTCTTGATCTTTTGGAGCAATGATGATCTGATTATAGCTAGAATACCTATCAAGGTAATAGGACCACCATTTTTCTGCAAGTCTATCAAATATCTGATCTATGAATGGCATAGGAAAGTCATCCTTCTCGGTTGAGGCATTGAGCTTTCTATAATCCATACACTCCCTCAATCCTGTGACTGGCCTCCAAGGAATCAATTCACTATTAGCATTAGCTACCAATGTGATACCCTATTTCTTTGGAACATACTATACTGGGCTCACCCGTTCACTATCGACGATTGGGTAGATTACTCCAACATCTAAACATTTAATGATTTGTTTGTGAACCATCTCTTGTATAAGAGGATTCAGGTGCCTATGATGTTCAATTCATGGCTTGTAGTCCTTGACTAGCTAAATTTTGTATGTATATATCCCAGGAGGGATACCAATAATATCTGCAATAGTCCATCCAATACCTTTTAAAATTGTTTGAGGATTGTTACAAGGTAATCTGCTTGCTCATTATTCAAGTCTACAGCTATGTTGACCGACAAAGTGTTGTCCTATCCCAAGAATGCATATTTCAAATGTGATAGAAGTGCCTTTAATTCTAAAACTGGTGGTACTTCTATAGAGGATTTTGTGGGTGGCATCTCCTGATTCTGCAAATCTAGGTCCAACTTAGTTTGGCATCTAGGGCCGAACGACACGCCTGGAGCATTTATTGCCTCCTCATAATCTAGGATACCATTACTGTCGAAGTTCATCAATACTGCCTCCAACGTGTCAACACCCAATCATAGCTCAAGTGGCACTTCTAGATCATCATCATCAACAATCTCTATAACTAAAACCACTCATATCACTATCCTTCCTTGCTTGTTGAAACACATTGAACATGACCTTATCTTTACCAAATCTTAACGTGAGTAGCCCCTTCTCCACGTAAACCAAAGTGCGACCAGTAGCTTAGAAAGGCCTCCCTATAATAATAGGAACTGCAGAATCAACCTCAAAATAAAGAATAACAAAATCTGTAGGAAATATGAAAATTTTCAACTTTTACCAACACATCATAGAGTATTCTTCTAGGTTTCTTAACTATTTTGTCTGCCATTAACAATCACATCTCAGTAAGAGTAGGATTTCCCAAATCAAGTTTCTTGAAGATCGCTAGAGGCATCAAATTGATGCTAGCACCCAAATCACAAAGTGCTCTTGCAAATTCTACCTGTCCAATAGTGCATGGTATAGTGAAAGAACCTGGATTGTCACGCTTTTGAGCAAATGACTTGGTAGTGATATTGCTACAATGTTGGAGATCTTTAGAAAGCTTTCAACTCATAGTCTGCTTCTTCATAGCGAAGTCATTTGTATACCTTGCATAACCTGACATCTTCTATAAAGCTACAATCAAAGAAATGTTGATGGATTGTTGCTTAAGCGTTGAGAGGAAGAATTTGAGCTTGCTTTCCTCTTCCTTATTCTTGAGTCTTTGAGAGATAGGAGAAGGAGGCCTTAGGACAGTCTTATACTTCTTTGGCTCTTCAAGCACTTTACCTACCCTATTCTTTACACAACGTTCTCCTTTGATAACACCCTTATTAGCAACTCCCTTCTCACAAACATTTCCTACCTCAACCGGTATAGGAGGGTCAATAGTACTCTTACCTACCTTAGTCATGATTTTCATGAAATGCCCTTCATTTATTAGATTTTGAACCTTATTTCTTGGAAATGTACTTTTCTTGCATTGACTCAATTGAGTTGACACCTGACCGAATTGTTGCTCAAGTTGTTTAATGGCCACCACATAAGATACTATCTTTTAATTTATACTTTAAATATCAGACTTTATCCCCTTAGAGTTTCATCTTGGATGTCCGCTATTTCCATCAATTGGTCAAACATCTCTTCAATCCTCGAATTGCTAGCCTCGGCATAATGATTATGGGGTGGCACATGTGAACCATTCCTAAAACCATCTCTTCTATCCCACTCGGCATCTGGAACCGTATTCCTCTCGAATAACCACAATAGTTATTGCTATAAGAACCTTCTTGATTTTAGTTCCAACCTTGGTTCCCAGAACCTAGACACCAGTAGTCCGAATTGGACCCTTAGGCATTGTTTCGGAAACCCACCATTTGATCACTCACAAAACAAGCATCCTTATCATAATAATTCTCTTCATATGTGGGTGCTCTAGAAGGTTGGTGGACTACCTTATACACTCATTCTTGATACATCTTAACATCAAAATCCATACTTGTACGGATTTGAGCAAGTTGTTACATGATCTCCTCGTTGATCTTTGCTGGCTCTAAACTAATATTCACAACATGTGAGCTCTTTGTAAAATCTCTCTCCCTTTGCACCCATGCATGGTTGGTTTTCACTACTTGCTCCATTCTCTCGATGATCCTTTTGAACGGTTGATCCAAAAACATGCCCCCTATTATAGTATTGACACAAGCTTGACTATTTTCATCGAGGGCACGGTAGAAGATGTCTATCAAGGCTTCGTCAACAAATTTGTGGTCTAGCACACTTCTCCAACACTTTTTGAATCTCTTCCATGTTGTACTGATTGAATCACCATGTAACTACTCAAAATTATTGATTTGATTTTTCATTTTGAGCTTCTTTGACCTCAGAAAGTACCATTCCAAAGATGCCTTCTGTAAATCCATCCAAGTGATAATTGAGATTTATGGTGGTTCCGATAGCTACACCGTTGTATTACCAGTGAGAGAATAGAAGGAAGACCTTCAATCAGATAACATCCATAGAAAAATCTTGCAAACAAAACCTATATTATGGAGATGGCTGTGAGGATCCGCGGAAGGTAGACTAGTAAACAAACCATGATTTTGAAGCATTTTGAACAATCCACTTGAAACCATGAATTTAGTGTCGGCTGGTAACGGTGAAAACACTATAGCTTCCACACTTCCATGGCCATGGATTCAATCTATATTGATTCCATCCATAAGCATTCTCATTGAAGTCCCTAGTTTATGGCTTATTCTCCAATGGTGCTAGATTATCAACCCTATCATCAACATCATCATTCTAGTTCATAGCTTCATTAACCATGATATTAGCATTTTCTTGATCCCTTCTCCTTGTAACCCATTAGTTTTCTAAATCAATTGGAGCTAAGGGAATGCCTTAACTCCTTGTATTGAGCATACAATACTTAGTATATCCTGCAAAAGAAATTAAACCAATAAAAACAAAAACAAAAGTAAAATACAAGAGAACTAAGAAGTTAACACTTGAATTATACTACTAGTGAATCCAAATCAAAATCTTACTGTATTTCCCAGTAATGGTGTCATTTTTCTTTGATCATGCTCAAGATATGCCTCTTTTTAAAGTAAAAGCAATCGTCAAAGTAATAAATCTAACAAAGGTTAGGGTCGAATCCCACAGGGAGTACGGGACTTCAAAAATTGATTCATTGATAAACTACTCAAGAATTAACTAACTCAATTCTCAAAAGGGGAGGGGCGGGTCTGCATTGATTGGTAGGAAATTAAACTAAAGTAACTAAAATTAGAAGACAAGCAATGACGGAGAGCAACTTAGGTATTGTGTTCCCCATGATTCACTGACTCAACTTCCCCAAATTTTACAATTCTCAACTAGAATATCGCATTGAGGACGGTAATTTAGGTTCTTCTAACTTTTTGGTCAAAGGTGAATGTCAAATTTCACTATGCGACAGAAATACCCCTAATGTTCTTTAGAATGCACCATAATCTCAATTTTAATATATTTCAATATTTGTGCGTGATTTTGAAAGTCCAACTTCATATTCTTGATCGATGGAATTGAGTGGGAGATAGGTATAACCTGGATTTTAGTATACCCCTAGCAAAAAATAATTTTTGCTAATTTTTGAAATGCAATGGCTATCTGCGCCTAGGCCGCTATATGCCTTGGGCGCGGACTACTGTTGTTTGGCCTGCGTATATGGTTCGCATTGTGCCAGGGGCGCGAACCAGTGTAAAATTTTCCAGTTTCTCTTATTTCATCCAAGGGCATTGGGTTCATAGCCTAATGCCCATTTAAACATAAAATCTGCCATACTTAGCTATTTTTTCACTTTATATCTCTCAAAAAACCCTCTCTAAAACATCTCCAAGACTTCATGAAATCTCTCATTCAAATTCAAGGATTTCAAACTCAATTTTGGAACTCAAGAACCCATGTCAAGATTCAAGTTTCTCCCAACTCAATCTCAAGAAAAATACAAGTTTGAGGTATGTAGGACTTCATCCATGGCTCCTTTCACCCATGGAGCCCAACCTTCTTCTTTTATGAAAATTGTATGATTTCAAGCTATATTACATATGTGTATCTCTTATTATGAAATATGAACATGAATTATGTTGGTGTTTTACCAAGTATTGATTGATTATGCGTGAATATCTATCTTAAACTTACTTCATGAGTTGATCTCTATCTATTGAGATTATGCGTGAATTGATGTATGAAAATTATGAACTATGATTTACTTTTGATATGTATTTCATGATGCTCAATTTAGGGGTTTTATTATAATATTGGTGTGTAGATTTAATTGATTTTAGTCATCTTATTTACTCTTGAGTTGCAGAATTTTGAATAAGTATCATGAGCCCTTGATGCGTTTGATGAAATTACATGACAAGTATTCTCAAGTTGTTTACATGATTTACAAGTTAAGTGAATTCATGATGATTAAGGGCTTTCGAGCGTGTATTTAATTCATGAAAAGTATCCATTACTTTTCAAGTAACAAGTTGTGCCCTATTTCAATATTTTTACCTCTTGTCAGCCATTCATGTTAAAGCAAGGGTTCATGCATGATTATTATCTACTCTCATGTTCAAGTTAGGCTCACTAGTAGAGTTCAAGCATGTTTATGAGCTACTCAAGTCATTTTATAATGTCTCTTACAAGTTATTAAAGTTAAAATTACTTAAAGTTTTCTGTCGAATTTTACTTAGCACTAATTGAGGCTTAAGATGGGGGCTCGACTCAAGGGATTGTTATATAAAGTCTTTAGCCTCTAAATTATGTGCCACCAAAGGATTATTTATTACCCTTGTTATACTAATGGATTCATCTAGTGCATATTATCATGATTTATTATGTTAGGTTTGCCTTTGCAAGTAGACCACACTTTGTCGGGGGGTGTCATGCCTGGTCACTAACTTGGGGGAATCATGCCCAGCCACCTCTATCGATAGGGTATCATGTGTTAGATTCCAAGTTGTAATAGCTCAGTCTATGTTGGTTGAGGCCTCTTCCCACATATGTTTTATATATTATGCAGGTTAAATGTTTAACATGTATATTCCATTACATGAGTTGATCATACATGTCATATTGAGATTATATAACCATTGATTATGATTATGCATTTTGAATATATTGACTTGTATCTTTGTTCCATTTCACCCCGCATACTTAGTACATTCAAACGTACTAACGCATAATCTATGCCTACATGATGTCACCATGTAGGAACCAGAGCTCCTTTTGATCATCCTCTTCTACGTGGTTTGTTCGGTTTCTGCAGAAAGCTTTGGTGAGTCCTCAATTCCGAGGACAATATATATTTATTTCATGTTATATTGAGACTCCTTTTTATGTCAAAAACTTATTATTATGATGGTGAGCCCGAGGAGTATTGTGGCCCCCGCTCCATTCTAAAGTAGAGGTGTTGTTGGACACTACATTTGTATAAGTTATGAGCTTGACTCTTCTAATGTTTTTATGATTATCAAAGATAGCCCGTATTCCTGTTTTTCCTTTTTATTAGTTGACTCTTAATATTGTTTTCTTTTTCTTCCACAAACAAGGATGAGTGCATGTTACAATTAAGAGGCTTGTTTGGCTTGTCTTTAGACTTTTCATTCGCCATGTCACATCTAGGTCATAGCCTTGGGTCATCAGAAGCTTGGTATCAAAGCATTAGGTTGTTAATGGTCCCCGAAGATCCAACATAATGCATTGATTAGAGTCTTATTCATGGTTGTGAAGCACACCATGACTATGAATGAGAGGCTATTAGGAGTTTTAGAAAATGCTTCACTTCTTCACGATCTATGTTGTGCGGCAGAGCTAAGTCACCTAAGGCATATTATTGATTCCTAACCATTGCATTTCAGAGTATGTCTCAAGCTATTCAGAATGGTGAAGAGGATGGTAACTATCTATCATTTGAGGGTCAACTGCTCAACGGTGACATATCGAATGCGGAGGTTCACAATGCTCTATTGCTATTAGACAATGTTGTAACAGTTCAACTCAATCGACAGGTGGGTGCCACTGAGACATTAAAGGACAAGAGGAGGGAGAGGAAGGCTATGAGGGCCCAAGTTTATGGCGCCTCATCTTCTACTAGTCTACTAGTTCCTACGTAAAAAAATAAAAGGATCCCTTTTACTACTTGTCAAGGGTGTGGCAAGAAGCATCAAGAAAGGTATTTTGTGGTCATTGAAGGTAGTTTCAAGTGTGGCGGTATTGGGAATAACATAAGGGATTATCTTGTGGCCTCCGTAAGATGATGAAGAAAGGTTCAATTTGAAGGTGGAAATGGTTAGGTAAGTTTTCTGAGGTCCCCGAAATGTGGAAAGGATCATAATGGAAGGTGCTTGAGGTATTTGAGTGCTTGCTATGGGTTGGCAAGATTACCCATAAGATTGTTGATTGTTCATATGCTCAAAGGAAGGGCAAAGGTGTTGGTGTTCAAGCTTCTCCTAGGTGCGCCATGTGTGGAAGGTCGTCACGACCCAAGCATAGGGCCTAAACGTGACACGGCGCAAGGGGAACCTGAAGAGACCCCGACCAAACCTCATAAAGCATTATTGCACATCCTTGATTGCGAAAGTAAGAAATCAAGCATCAAAGATAAAAGAATCGGAAACCCGATCTAAGGGAAAAGCTTGCACAATATCAAGGTAAAAGGACAAGAGTTAAACTCATATCATAGATACATAACATGTTCAACAACCACCTCTAACACATAGATAAGAGCGGGGGCTAAGACAAAGTAACCAGGCTCACCCTCATAGTCAAAATAGACAATAAAGAAGAATGTCTCCATACATAATAAAAGAAACATAGACTAGGTCCCCTAAGTGGAGGACTCACCAACTAGCTTGAATAGCAGTGAACCAGCCACGTGGAGGAAGATGATCAACTTGGACTCCGGTTCTTACATGTTGGCATCATGTAGGAAGAGTATGTGTCAAAACGTTTGAATGTACTATGTATGTAGGATGCAATGTAACAATAGATAGGCATCATAATCAAAATGTGTAATATTAAGCAATAGTTACAATTTATCAATATGGAATGTATGATCAATGATTAAGTAAGAAATGCATAAGTAACTCAAGCTCATATAGGATATCATATGTGTAGAAGAGACCAAGCTTGATTTCCAAATGTACAACCCTTTGGTAGGTTAGTAATGATTCCGACCCATCACTTAGGTAGATGGGTACAAACCCTATCTAGGTTGTGTCATGATCCAAGCCTAGGGCCTAGACATGACCGGCGAATGGGGAACCCGAAAGATCCCAAAACAAGCCTCATAGTATATCATTACACGTCCTTGGTCGCGGAAGAAATATAAAACAACATAAGAAACATAAACAAGGTGAATTGGGACTAAGGGAGAGAGAGGGAGAGATTTTAATACTTAAATAATATAGAGGAGTAAAAGCTCAAACATAACAGATAACTTATCCAACAACATCTCTAAACATTGATACTTAGCGGGGGCCAAGACAAAGCAACGGGGATTACCCTCATTGTAATAAGTATACAATAAACGAAAGAGAGTCTTAATACATAACATAACAAAATAGTCATTATCCCCGTAATGGAGGACTCACCAAAGGCTAACTTGAACAATTCGTCTAGCCACGAGAAAAATCAATAGGAGCTCCGATTCCTACATAGTAACATCATGTAGGCATAGAGTATGCGTTAGTACATTTGAATGTACTAAGTATATTGGGTGAAATGTAACAATAGGTAGGCATCATAATCAAAATGCACAATAATAATACATAATGAATAGCATAATAACAATATGACATGTATGAATAATGTATGAAGTAAAACATGCTTACAATACATTCAACTCATATAGCTCATAATACATAAGTGTGAGAAGAGATCTCAACCGACATAACATGAGACCAAGCAAGCTACAACTCAGAATCCCGATGTCAACCCTACACCGGAAGAAAGGGGGAAGTTACTAGACAAGGTAAACCTCCCAATGCCTAAGTGGATCTACTATGCTTTATGTGAACCAAGTACTCACCTCTAGTTCTTGGACTCGGGTACTCGCCTCAAACCCGAACTCGGGTACTCGCCTCAAGACCTCATATTTAGTGTACTCGCCTCTTAGAGATTCAGAGACTCGCCTCTAATACCTTTACCTTTGGTGGCACATAGTTCTAGCACTTGGGGACTCGCCTCTAGTCTATTCAGTGCTAAGTCTCATCCAAAAAAATATATAAGATAATCATACTTTAATAACTTGCAATAAGCATAGAGACATGAAATGAGTAGCCCTTAACATCATTGACCTCAAACGGTGAGCCTAAGTTTAATCATAAGAATAGGTCATCATTAACATTATTCTTTGCATTAACATTAAAATCAAAGGCTCACAAAAGGTATAATATTAGAAAAAGGAGCTTAATCCGGCCCTACAATATCATCAATATTTTCATGATTTAAATACATACTTAGAAAGCTCATAATAATCAAAGAGTCACTTGAATCATAACTCAACCAATAGATCATCCAAACTTAAAGAATTCTTAAAAAGGCATCTTATCAAACACTAGCGGATGTGTAATGCTAGTGTATAACCATGCAATTCAAGAGTTAAATCATGCTAGAAAATTCAATGTAAAACCTTCAATGGATAAGTGTTAACACCCTCAAGAAAGATACATCAAAACACTTCATGAAATTTTACAGTAGATCTTGGATATATAGCTCAAAACTTGCTAAAACAATCACAATTTCATAAAACCCCAACACACCGTGCAGTGATTTTTTAATAAATAAGACCCATGAGTAAATCATCTTTAAATCATGTAATTTTTAAGAAAAGAAAGCTTGGGCATCATGGGTGAAAGGAACCCATGAAAGAAATCCACATATCTAGATTTTGAAAAGTTTCTTGAAGAAGATTTTAAATGGAGGCTTGAAGCTTGAATTAAATCCTTAGATTCGGATGAGTTTTGGGACTCTCGATTCTTGAGGAGGACTTGGGGCTTGACTTGGTTTCCATAAATTTCAACAAGACTTCTTGAAAACCTTGAAAATAGATGGAGAACGTGATGAAGATCAGAGAGGATTTTGAGAGGTCTTTGGTTGGTTTTTAGGGTTCAAAACAGCTAGACAATGAGGAATTTTCTTGTACATAGGTATAGGGTTATTAACCAATTGCCCTGGAGTGAAAAAGACCAAATTTTGGAACTTTTTGAACTGGTCCACGACAGTTACTGTATTTGCGAAGTTTCAAAAAAAATTATTTTTCTTGGAACGAAAAAAGTATACCTTGTAGGTACTCATTTTCCCACTCAATTTTTCCCTCTGAACAAGAATATGCAGTTGGATTTGTAAAATTCTACATGTATTTTGAGATATTGAAAAAAATAGATCATAGGGTTTTTCCGAGCTACATGGAGGGATGTTTAAATATTCTTGATTTGAGATATAAGGGAATTATGATTATGGGGGTATTCCTAGGCAAGTGTGGGGTGTTACAATATCTCCACCTTTGTTATATTCGTCCACGAATGTTGAAGAAACGTACATAAGAAAAGTAATCATGAATAAATCAGCCCCAACAAAAATGCAACAATACATTTAAAACATCACTTTCAAAAACTCAATATAAGTGTCAAAAATCATTATGAACTTGTCAACATGAACATAGATGCATGCAAATGTCATAGGGGCTGAAACATATGACTTGAATTCAAAAGAAGGTGTTCAACATGTTATCATAGGCTTGAATAGAATGAAAGAGGTATGGATATCATTTTTCCGTGCCCACTATGGCTCCCCGAGAGACACTTTCGACTTGATGGTTCTTCCAAAGGGCCTTCACGAACACGACCCCCTTACCAATCATCTTCTTCAATCCTTCCATCCAATACCTCCACCGACACCTATTCCTAAGGAAAATTATTCTCCATAACACACACAATTTTATGAGTTTTATAGCACTAGAGTAACTACCACATCCTTTCAACTTAAAAGCATGAAAAACAGGATAAACCATAACAATACCATAGGCAATTCTCAAACTTATGCAACCTAACCAACCTCTCTTTACACTCTATAAGGACTCAAAATCCTCAACTTAATTTTCAACCTTAAATACATCTAACCCACTTGGTACCATAACCACCATCTTCCCCTTAGGAGACAACCCCTACTATGTCATCTTCTCACCTAAAACTTCCAACTCTATTAAGGCAGAATCAAGGACTTGCCTGATCTAGACCTTTTAACCCAAGAAGATTTGGAACTATCAGGAATGCTACACCACTATCTCAACTTCTTTCAACTTAACTTCCAATCTAACCACCGATGGCACCACTAGTCTCCTATTTGCCACCATCAACAAACATACTAGGCTACCTAGAGCACCGACCACAATATTAGACTTATTGGGAAAAAATAATGTACACTCATTCATAATCCTTAAAGAACTCTAACCGCCTTCTTGTTATCCACAATGCACACCTATCATATTTAGCAAACAACCTCTCTTCCTCTAAGACTTGCAACACTACCCCCAAATGATTCATAGGCTCTAAAGAAATCAATACCTAATCACTAGATACCACCACAAACATACCAAGGTAGGATTTTGAGATTCTATTCAAGAGACCCACAAACATCAACAGTGCATAAGCCAACCAAACAACTCCACCAATATTCAAAATGATCATTCCTAGTTCAAAAGGACACTTAGGGATATCACTACCCTCTTCTACACCTGGGAAATAATTGGAACCTCAAATCAACCTTAGAGAAGTGACTAACCCATTGTAGTTAACCTGAACCGACCCAAAAAAGTTCCCAAAAACATGCCTCGGATGTGCCCGTAATCTTTTTTTCCATATATCTAAAAATCCATTTGTTTTTTTAAAAATTTTACTTCGTATTCCTATTTTTAGGGGGACAAATTGAGTGGAAAATAAGTCTAAACTGAATATTAGAGAAACCGTATCAATATTTGAAAATCGCAAAATATGCCATTTAGGAGGGTCAAATTTGAAGGGGAATATCCGTTAGCACACAAATAATTTGATGGCCCACTACCTAGCAACTAAAAACCCTTTGAATTATGATTCCAACGCATTGATTTCAACTCATTCTGAGTTCAGATGAAGAATTTATGTCTATTTTCGTAAAACTCATTCGTGCAGAAATTTCAATTTCCAGTGAGCAATTCGCATCGCGGAGTGTTATTTTGGTCCTATTTTTGTGATTTGTGTCCAATACTTATAAATCTTGGGTCTAACGATTCTCACACTTGAAAATACATACACTTAAACTTATTTCACCCTCATATCACCCTAAACATTCTCTAAAGCTCACTCAAACATTTAGAGTCATATTTCACCCTAAATTCAAGTCCCAAACTGAAGACCAATCTTAAGGATTTCATTCAAGCTTCAAGTATCCATCTCCAATCTCTTTCAAGGGTTTCCAAAGCTAAGGTATGTGGTGTTGAACCATTGGTTCCTTCCAACCATGGTGCCTAAACCCTCTTTTGCTTAATAATGCATGATTTAAAGTTGATTTTACATATGGGTCTGGTATATTGAGAAATTTATTGCACAATGATTTTAGTTCATAAAAGTATGGTTGTTTTAGCACATTTTAAGCTTTAAATTTTGGATCTAATGTAAGATTTGATGAGAGGGTTTGATGTGTATGTCTTGAGGGTGTTGCAAGGTGTTGAATGATGGTTTTACAATGGATTTTCTTGCATGATTTCATCTCCAAATTGTATGATTTTTTACACAAGTATACACCCGCCAAGTATTTGGTAAAATGTCCGGCCAGAGTTTCTTGATGAAATGAAAGTCCAATGCATGTATTATGAGTTAAATGGTGTTATGATGATTATAAGATGATGATATAATGATAGAATGATGATGAGATGATTGTAGGAACATGATGCATAATGAGGAGAGGAACTGTAGGTATATGATGACCTTGTGGTGATGATAGGGGTGTCTATATGAGTTGTTTTCACAGAGAAGTACCTATAGTGTTGCATATTAATGTTGGGCTCTTACGTTTGTTATGTTCTTAGGAAAATGAGGTGTTTTTTCTTGATGATTAGAATATAATGGTTTGATAAGCTAGTTCTATGATTCTTACTGAAAAGGCCATGTCGTAAGGTAGAGTATTTAATGATTCCTACCGAAAAGCCCATTCCTTAAGGTAGAATAGCTTATTTTTCCTACTGAAAAGATTATATCATAAGGTATGGACACCCCACTGAAAAGGTCATGTCGTAAGGTAGAAAGACTGAAGGTTCCCATTGAAAAGATCATATCGTAAGGTGTGTATATTCTATTGAAAAGGCCATGCCATAAGATAGAATGAATCACGTTTCCTACCCAAAAGATGATATCATAAAGTAGGGAATGTCTTATACTACATACCGAAAAGACTATATCATACGGTAGGGGTATTGATAACACTCTCCAAAAAGATTATTCCGTAAGGCGAGTGGGGGTAATTTGGCCTATTTCATGAAGGTTGTACAAAAGGGTTTGAGTATGTTTCTCATATTGAGTTTATATCCCTTGATCATGATTTACTAGCATGTGTTACCTTAAGCTTTGAGCATGCATGTCATATTGATGTTATACCTTTCCTTTGTTTATAATTATTCATTTCGATTACGTTACCTATCTCCTGCTAGCATTGCATCCCACACACTTTGTACATTCAATTGTACTAACACACACTCTATGCCTACATGATCTTACCATGTAAGAACTGAAGCTCCTATTGATTCTACTCATGGCTAGATGGATTGTCCAAGTTAGCCTTGGTGAGTCCTCCATTCCAAGGACAATGAATATTCTCTTATATTTTGTATTAAGACTCTCTTTTGTTTATTGTGTACTTATGACCATGAGGGTGAGCTCGGTTTCTTTGTCTTAGCCCCCGCTAAGTATCTATGTTTAGAGGTGTTGTTGGATAAGTTATGTATTATGTTTGAGCTTTGATTCATCTAAGTTATTTAAGTATTAAACTCTCTCTCTCTCTCTCTCTCTCTCTCTCTCTCTCTCTCTCTCTCTCTCTTTTCCTTAGTCCCAATTCCCCGTATTCTTGTTCCTTTTGTTGTTTTATATTGCTTCCGCGACCAAGGATGTATAATAATATGCTATTAGGCTTATTTGGGGTTCCTTCGAATTTCTCATTCATCGCTCACATCTAGGACCTAGACTTGGATCGTGACAAAGATGGTATTAGAGCACTAGGTTGATAGATCCTCGGAGTACAACACACCGCGTCGATTAGAGTCTTATTCATGATTGTGTTGTGCATCACATCTCTGAGTAGGAGGCTATGAGACGTTTTAGGAAATATTTCCCTTCTTCATGGTCTATGTCGTGCTTTAAGCTAGAAAGGGCTTTTCCCTCTAACGAATATTCTTTGCTCTTTTAGTTGATCATACCACTTCAAGGAGAAAAGTGAAGGAAGGTAAGTATAAGGTTTTGATTTTGATGGATCCGAGATTTACTATTTCTTCTCTATTCTTTTAGTAGATGGTGGGGCTTCTTGTGTGCCTAAGTGGTTGTGTGGATTTTTGGTCTCTATTCTCTTTGTTGGGTATATTGTTGCTAGGAGGTTTATAGGTATTGATCCGGGTTTGATTATATTAGATCTTGCTTTGTGGTTTGTTGGAGTTGGCATGGTGGATTTGGGTGCCATTATAGCGTTGGAATGGTTGCATGCATGTTATTTCTTCATGGATGATCGAATGCATAGAGGTATCCCCGATTTCCTAATAAAACCGTCTTTGAGTGGCAGGTTGTCAAAGTGGTAGCAAGGGAGGTAGGTCCATTCTTGACTTAAGGTATAATTGGCCTCTAAGGGTTGCATTTGTCATCTTGTGAGAAATAGAAGTGTTGAACCTAAGTTATTTTGTCTGAAGAATTGTTATTGGTGGTAGATGAGGCTTTCAATGTCCTTTTTTATATTTTGAATTTTGGGGTAGTGTCCATTGGTTTGACTAGTACGCTGGTTATGCCTATAAGTCTCATGAGTAAAATCTCTAGTCCTTACCCTAATAGGTTTATAGTGGTTTTGGTGATGATAATGTAGTTCCTTCCCTAATAAGGTAGTGCATGTGAATCATTTCAGGTAGTATTACAAGTATAAGGAAGAAGGTTGGGTGCTAGTAGGATTAATGTGTATGAGAGTTGATTATTGATCCCTTCCAATCAAAGAGAT
Source organism: Solanum clarkiae (assembly GCA_011800125.2). Taxonomy (NCBI): domain Eukaryota; kingdom Viridiplantae; phylum Streptophyta; class Magnoliopsida; order Solanales; family Solanaceae; genus Solanum; species Solanum clarkiae. The sequence continues at coordinate 31,145 of JAABOM020009409.1, read as the reverse complement.
CCGAAATTATTTTCAAGAAAATGTACATGGATTTCACTTATTTTAATTTGGAATTTGAATATTATGATTCGTAAGATTCTATCGATGCATAGGTAGTATTTATTTAATGATTCTATTGTGATTTAAACCATTATATGCGGATTTACTTTGAGTTTATGAAGTTATAAGTATGCATGTTCCCTTTTTGAAATTATTTTTGTATGAGAGATTACATTATGGATTTAAATATGGAATTAATTATGTTTTCACTTCAACTTCATATTATAAATATTGATTTCTAAATGGAGTCTTAATTACCCATGTTGTTTCCTCATTGATGATAGCATATGCATTCATGTACACGCATTGTTATGGGGAAGGCTAATTTTGTTTTATGGTATGATTTGATGAAACATTGGTTATGATAATATTGTGATCACATATATGTCTTTGATTTTGACTATTTAAGCATTTTGGGTGCTTGCACCATTTTGTATATGAATGAGCTATTCATATGCATGAGTATTATGACTATGAAATTATGATTTTGGCATTAGAGCCTAAGTATAAATTATTAAGAATGTTGTTTGGCTTTTAAGCCTAATTGTGCATTTTAATGATTTGGAAAATTACTATTGCCTCTTTCAAAGTATGTACATATATATTATAAGTATTCTTGTGGGATGACGACTTAGCTTGTTGTGTTAGGGGTCTTGAGGTAGTTTGGACTACTTGCGCAACATGTTTTTAATGAGTGTAGAACCCGTAAGGTTGTAATATGATGGGTAAGTATGATTGATCTATTTAGTCAACTACCATGGGGTATTCACTCCTCTAAGATTGATTTTTGGTTCAGGTTTTGTTCCCAAGTGAAGATGAGGGTAGGTGATATCCCTAATTGTACTTTTTGGACTAGGAGTGAGCATTTTGAATATTGGTGGAGTTGTTTGTTTGGCTTATGCATCAGTTGTGTTTATGGGTTTCATGAATTGGGTATTAAAACCCTACCTCGATATTTGTGTGGTGGTCTGCAGTGATGAGGTATTGATTTGTTTTGAGTTTGTGAATTATTTGGGGGTAGTGTTGCAAGTCTTGGATGATGATGGGGTTGTTGCTAATGATGATAGGTGAGAATGGGATAGAACAAGAAGATGGTTAGAATTCTTTAAGGATTGTGATATGATTGTGCATTATTGCTCCTTGGTATGGATAATGTTTTGGTTGATGCTCTAAGTAGCCTGGCATGTCTTGATGATAGTGGTAAAGAGATGCCTAACAACGTCCATCGGTCGGCTAGATAGGGAGTTAGGTTGAAGCATGTTGAGAATGGTCGTATAGTGTTCTTGATGTTTCCAAATCTTCATGTGGTAAGAGGACTAGATTAGGCAAGGCCTTGATTTTTGCCTTATTAGAGTTCGAAGTTTTGTGTGAGAGAATGATAGAGTGGAGGTTGTCTCCCAAGGGGGAGACTGTTGTTATGGTACCAAGTGGTTTAGGTGTATTTAAGATTGTCAATTGATTAGAGGTTTGTGAGTCCTTATAGATTGTAAAGGAAAGTTGGAAAGATTGCATAAGTTACGGGCTTGCCTTTGGAGAGGGGTTTGGTTAGTACGGTTCTTCATGCTTCTATGTTGAGGGGATATGTTGGTGACCCTTGTGCTATAGAACTCTTTGAAGTTGTGGGAGAAGTGGAGGATAAGTTTCTTTAGAAGGAGGTTCCGGTGGAGCTATTGGATGGATGAGTGGAGAAATTGATTGATTGATAATGATGTAGTGTTCGTCAAGGCCCTTTGGAAGAGTTGTCTATTTGTATGTGTTTCTCGAAGAGCTGGTACGGACATGGAGAAGCAATATCTATATGTTTTTCACTCTATTAAAGCTTATGATAACATTCCAAGTCCTTTTTATGATTCCAAGTCTTGTATTTTTGCTCCTATGTCATTCTTATGCATTCATATTTAAGTTGGCAAGTTTATGATGATTTTACACTTCTGTTGAGATTTTGGAAATAATGTTTTAAATATAATGTTGCACTCATATTGGAGCTTAGTTGTTCATGATTACTCTTTTCTTGTATGTCTCTTCTACATTCAGGGATGAATGTTCCCAAGGGGGAGATATTGAAATGACACCAAAAAAGTACCCGAAAATGTGCCCTGAAAATGCCCGAAATCTTATTTTCTATACATCTAAAAATCTGTTTTTTATTTCAACAAATTTGACTTCATGTTCTTGTTTTGGGGGTCAAATTGAGTGGGAAATGGATCTAACCTGAATTTTAGAGCAACCGTATTAAAATCCAAAAATCGCAAAATATGCTATTTTGGAGGGCCAACTTTGAAGGGACATATCTCTTAGCACACAAGGAATTGGGTGTCCCATGACCTATTAACTGAAAGCCCTTTGTATTAGATTTCCAACACACTTTGTTTAACCTAATTCCGAGTTACGATGAAGGATTTATGCTCTTTTTGTAAAACTCGTACATTTAGAAATTTCAGTTTCCAATGAGTAATCTGCGTCACCTCCGTGATGCGGACTAGTGTTATTTGGGTCCTGTTTTTGTGATTTCAGTCCAAGACATAAGCCTTGGGACTAAGGGTTCCCACACTTGAAAATACATATACTTATTCTTATTTCACCATCATATCACCCTAAACGTTCCCCAAAACTCACCTAAATTCAAGTCCCAAACTCAGGGCCAATATTAAGGATTTCATTCAATCTTCAAGTATCCATCTCCAATCTCTTTCAAAGGTTCTCCAAATCTAAGGTACGTGGTGTTGAATATTGGTTCCTTCCACCCATGGTTCCTAAACTTCTTTTGCTTAATAATGCATGATTTAAAGTTGATTTTACATGTAGGTCTTGTATATTGAAAAATTTACTACACAGTGATTTTAGTTGGTGAAAGTATAGTTGTTTTAGCATGTTTTAAGCTTTAAATCTTAGATCTAATGTAACATTTGATTAGGGGTTTTGATGTGTGTATCTTGAGCGTGTTGCAAGGTGTTGAATGATAGTTTTACAATTGATTTCTTGCATGATTTCATCTCGAAATTGTATGGTCTTTTACCCCCATTACACACTCCGGCTAGGGTTTCTTGAAGAATTGAAGGTCCAATGCATGTCTCATGAGTTAAATGGTGTTTAGATAATTATATGATGATGAAATAATGATGTAATCATGATGAGATGATTGTATGCATACGATTATAATGACGAGAGGAAGTGTAGTTATATGATGACCTTGTGGTGATGATAGGGATGTCTATATGAGTCATTTTCATGTAGAAGTACCTACGGTGTTGCATGTTGTTGTTGGGTTCTTATGTTTGTTGTGTTTTTGGGAAAATGAGGAGTTCTTTCTTGATGATTTTAATGTAATGATTTGATGAGTTGGTTCCATGATTCTTACCTAAAAAGTCATGCCATAAGGTAGAGTGTTTAATGATTCCTACCAAAAAGATCATATCTTAAGGTATGGACACCCTACCAAAAAAGCCATGTCGTAAGGTAGAATAGCTAATTGTGCCTACCGAAAAGATTATATCAGAAGGTATGGATACCCCACCGAAACGGTCATGCCGTGAGGTAGAAAGACAAAAGGTTCCCACCGAAAAGATCATATCGTATGGTGTTGATATTCTATTGAAAATGTCGTGTCGTAAGATAGAATGAATCATGTTTCCTACCCAAAAGAAAATATCACAAAGTAGGGGACTTCTTATACTACATACCAAAAACACTATGTTGTACGGTAGGGGTATTGATAACACTCTCCAAAAAGGTTTTACCGTGAGGTGAGTGTGGGTCATTTGGCCCATTTCATGAAGGTTGGTACAAAAGTGTTGGAGTATGTTTCTCATATTGAGTTTATATCCCTTGATCGAGATTTACTAGCATGTTTTACCTTAAGCATTGAGCATGCATGCCATATCGACGTTATACCTATCCTTTACTTACCATTATGCATTTCAATCATGTTACCTATCTCTTGCTAGCATTGCATACCACATACTTTGTACATTCATACATACTAACGCATACTCTATGCCTACATGATGTTACCATGTAGGAACCAAAGCTCCTATTGATTCTACTCGTGGCCAAATGGATTGTTCAAGTTAGCCTTGGTGATTCCTCCATTCCGGGGACAATGATGATTCCTTTATGTTATTTATTAAGACTTTCTTTCATTTATTGTATACTTATGACCATGAGGGTAAGCCCGGCTGCTTTGTCTTGGCTACCACTAAGTATATATGTTTAGACGTGATGTTGGACAAGTTATGTATTATGTTTGAGTTTTAACTCATCTAAGTTATTTAAGTATTAAAGTCTCTCTCTATCTTTCCCTTAGTCCCAATTCCCCTTGTTCATGTTCCTTATGTTGTTTTATATTGCTTCCGCAACCAATGATGTGCAATTATATGCTATGAGGCTTCTTTAGGGTTCCTTCGGGTTCCCCATTCACCTGTCACGTCTAGGCCCTAGGCTTGGGTTGTGACATGACAAAATAGACCGACCATCCTTAACCATTATATTACAACCTTATGGGTCCTACACTCATTGAAAGCATGCTATGAAAATAGCCAAACCACCTCAAACCTCTAACACATCAAGATAAGTTCTACCAAGATCACTAGACAAGACTTCTATGCAATAAGAACATAGGGAAACCCTTATAGACCCCTTCTATCCACTATAGACTCACGCAACCATCCGGGACACACACATGAATCCTATTAGCACAAATTAACAACACAAGGAATAGCTATTCTCTAACCTATCAAATCACCCTACTCAAAACATCGGTCATAACATTGGTATTACTTAATGTCAACTAAGTCACAAGAGGTGCAATAGAGGATAACCTATTCACAACCTTCAGTAATAGCCCACTAAGACAAACAAGCTCCTAATATCCAATGGATTCAAATGTCTAGGCTAATCTATAACCACCTTTGTCTTACTAGGGTCCACCTTAATGCCATCACCCGACACCACACGACCTATAAAGGAAATATCTTACAACCAAAATCCCATTTCTCCTGTTTAGCGTCCAACCTTCTTCTTTAAACTTTCTAGTACTACCCTCAAAAGACTCACATTCACTACCTCATTAGGGAACAGAAACCACCATATGATCACCAAAACCACCATAAGCCTATTAGAGTACGAACTAAAGATTTTAGCCGTATGACTTATAGGCATAACCGGTGCACTAGTCAAACCAAAAGACACTACCCTAAATTCAAAATATTGGAAATGAAATTCAAAGCCTTATCTACCACCAACAACAATTCTATAGACGAAACAACTTAGGTTCAACACCTCCAATTCTCACAAGATAACAAACGCAATCCCTTAGAGAGCAATTGTATATTAAGACATGAAACGGACCTACCTCCCTAGCCAGCACTTGACAACCTCCCACTCAAGGACGATCTCATTAGGGATTCGGGATCTAACTCTACGGGTTCCACCACCCATGAAGACACAACATGCATGAAACTATTCCATCCCTATAATGACATCAACAACTACCATACCAATTCCAAAAAGTAACAAAGAAAGACCTAATTCAATACAAACCCGGGTCAACACATATGAACCTCCTCGCAACCATGTATCCAACCAAGAGACAAAAACCAAAGGTTCAACTCACAACTCGGGACACAAAAGAAGCCCATTAGCAACTAAAAGTAATAACGAAAGAAATAGTAAAAATAAGATCCATCAACATCAAAATCTTCAACTTACCTTACGTTTCTTTCCTTTCTGAAATGGCATGATCAACTAGAAGAGCAAAGAGCATTTGTTAGAGTGGGAAACTCTATCTCACTTCTAAAGCACGACATAAACCATGAAGAAGGAAAAACATTTTCAAAAACGTCTCATAGGCTCCTACTCATAGTTGTGGTGCATAAAACAACCATGAATGAGACTCTTATCAACGCAATATGTTATAGTCTGAGGATTTATCAACCTAGTTCTCTAATACTATCTTTGTCATGACATAAGCCTAGGTCCTAGATGTGACTGGCGAATGGTGAACCTGAGGGAACCCCAAACAAGCCTCACAGCATATCATTATACATCTTTGGTTGCGGAAGCAATATAAAACAACATACAAAATATGAACAAGGGCAATTGGGACAAAGGGAGAGATACAGAGTTTAATACTTAAATAATATATATGAGTGAAAGCTCAAAAATAATACATAACTTGACCAACAATATCTCTAATTATAGATACTTAGCGGGGGCTAAGACAAAGTAATCGGGCTCACCCTCAAGGTTATAAGTATACATTAAATGAAAGAGAGTCTTAATGCATAACATAATAGAATAGTCATTGTCCCTGGAATGGAGGACTCACCAAAGGATAACTTGAATAATCCGTCTAGTCACGAGAAGAATAAATAGGAGCTCCAGGTCCTACATGGTAACATCATGTAGGCATAGAGTATGTGTTAGTACGTTTGAATGTACTAAGTATGTGGGATGAAATGCAACAAGAGATAGGCATCATAATCAAAATGCATAATAATAATAAGCAACGAATAGCATGAGAGTATTATGACATGTATGAATGATGCGTGAAGTAAAACATGCTTACAATTCATTCAAATAATATAGCTCATAATACACAAGTGTGGGAAGAGACCTCAACTGACATAACATAAGACCAAGCGACCTATAAATCAAAATCCTGATGTCAACCCCACACCGGAAGAAAAGGGGAAGTTACTCGCAAGGTAAACCTCGTAATGCCAAGTAGATCTACTAAGCCTTATGTGAACCACGTATTCTCCTCTAGTTCTTGGAATCTGGTGCTCGCCTCAAGGCCGGACTCAGGTAATCACCTCAAGCCCTTATATTTAGGTTACACGCCTCTTAGAGATTTAGGGACTCGCCTCTAATCCTTTTACCTATAGTGGCACGTAGTTCTAAAACTTAGGGACTCACCTCTAGTACACTCGGTGCTAAGTCTAATCCTATGGAAAACATGAGATAATCATACTTTAATCACTTGCAATAAACATAGAGATGTGGCACGAGTAGCTCTTAACATCATTAACCTCAAATGGTGAGCCTAACTTTAATCATAAGAATGGGTCAGCATCAACATTATTCTTTGCATTAACATTAACATCAAAGGCTCACAAGAGGTATAATCTTAGAAAAAGGTGCTTAATCCGGCCCTACAAAATCATCAACATTTTTATGATTTAAACACTTCTTTAGAAAGCTCATAATCATCATAGAGTCACTTGAATCATAACCCAACAATAGATCATCCAAACTTAAAGAATCCTTAAAAATACATCTTATCAAACACTTGGCGGGTGTCTAATGTTTGTGTAAAATCATGCAATTTAAGAGTGAAATTATGATAGAAAATTCAATATAAACCTTCTATAGATAATTAGTGACACCCTCAAGAAATAAATATCAAAACCCTTCATCAAATCTTATAATAGATCTTGGATTTATAGCTCAAACTTGCATAAACAATGACAATTTCATAAAACCCTAACATAATGTGCAGTAATTTTTATAATAAATAAGACCCATGAGTAAATAATCTTTAAATCATGCAATTTTTAAGAAAAGGAAACTTGGGCATCATGGGTGAAAGGAATCCATTAAAGAACCCACATACCTTGACTTTAGAGAGTTTCTTGAAGAAGATTTGAAATAGAGGCTAGAAGCTTGAATGAAATCCTTAGATTAGAATGAGATTTGGGACTCTTGAATCTTGAGGAGGAATTGGGGCTTGACTTGGTTTCCTTGAATTTCAATAAGACTTCTTGAGAACCTTGAGAGTGGATGGAGAATTTGAGGAAGATTGGAGAGGTTTTTGGTTGGTTTTTGGGGCTCAAAATGGCTAGACAACGAGCTATTTTCGTGTATATAGGTATAGGGTTATTAACCAATTGCCCTGGATTGAAAAAGAGCAAACTTTGGAACTTTTTGAACTAGTCTGCATCAGGTCTGCATCGAGTACCCATCGCGGACAACTACTATTTTTGCAAAGATTCACCAAAAACTATTTTTCTTGGTATGGACAAAGTATACGTTGTAGGTATTTGTTTTCACACTCAATTTTTCCCTTTGAACAAGATTATGCAGTCGGATTTGTAAAATTTTGCATGAATGTTGACATATTGAAAAAGAAATACATCGTAGGATTTTTTTGAGCTACATGGAGAGGTGTTTAAATATCCCTGATTTGAGATATAATGGAATTACAAATATGGGGGTATTCGAAGGCAAGTGTGGGGTGTTACAATATCCCCCCTTAGGAACATTCATCCTCGAATGTTGATGAAACGTAAATAAGAAGAGTAATCATGAACTAATAAGTCCCAACAAGAATGGAGTAATACATTAAAAACACAACTTTCAAAATCTCAACATAAGTATCAAAAATAGTCATGAACTTGTCAACATGAACATGGAAGTATGCAAATGTCATAGGGGCTGCAACATAAAACTTAAAATCATAAGAAAGGGTTCAACATGTCATCATAAGCTTGAATAGAATGAAAGCGGTACGGATATTGCTTTTCTATGCCCGCTCCGGCTCCCCGAGAGACACTTTCGACTTGATGATTCTTCCAAAAGGTCTTGACGAACACTACCTCCTTACCAATAATCTTCTTCAACCCTTCCACCCAATGCCTCAACCAAGACCTATTCCTAAGGAAACTTATCCTCCACATCACCCACAATCTTACGATCTTTATAACACTAGAGTAACTACCACATCCTTTCAACCTAAAAGCATGAAAAATTGGACAAACCATAACAATTCCATAGGCAATTTCTAATCTTATGCAACCTAACCAACCTCTCTTTACACTGTATAAGGACTCACAAATCTCAACTCTATTTTCAACCTTAAATAGACCTAACCCACTTGGTACCATAGCCACCATCTCTCCCTTGGGAGACAGCCCCTACTCTATCGTTTTCTCACCCAAAACTTCTAACTCTAATGGGATGGAATCAAGGCCTTGCCTAATCTAGACATATTAACACAAGAAGATTTGGAACCATCAATAATGCTACAGCACCATGCTAAACTTCCTTCAACTTAACTTCCAATATAACCACCGATGGACCCCACTAGTCTCCTCTTTGCCACTATCAACAAACAGGCTAGGCTACCTAGAGTACCGACCACAACATTAAACTTACTGGAAAAAAATAATGCACACTCATTCATAATCCTTAAAGAACTCTAACCACCTTCTTTCTATTCACAATGCACACATATCATATTTAGCAAACAACCTCTCATCCTCTAAGACTTGTTACACTACCCCCAAATGATTCCCAAGCTCTAAACAAATCAATACCTCATCACTAGAGACCACTATAAACATATCAAGGTAGCATTTTAAGACTCTGTTCAAGAGCTCACAAACACCACCGGTACATAAGCCAACCAAACAACTCCACCAATATTCAAAATTACCACATCCCCAGCCTATGGCCTAGACGTGACTAGAGAATGGGGAACCTGAAGGGACCCCAAACAAGTCTCATAGCATATCATTACACATCCTTGGTCGCGGAAGCAGTATAAAACATCATAAGAAAATATGAACAAGGGGAAATAGGACTAAGGGAGAAAGAGAGTGTAACACTTAAACAACATAGAGGAGTCGAAGCTCATAAATAAATACTAAACATGTACAACAAACACCTCTAAAGTACATAGATAGAGCGGGGGCCAAGAAAAAGTAACTGGGCTCACCCTCATAGTCAAATAGAACATAAAATAGTGTCTCAATACATAGATAAGAGGGAAAGTTAAACCAAAGTCCATAGAATGGAGGACTCACCAACAAACTTGTAATAGCACCGCCTAGCCACATGGAAAAGGATGATCAACTTGGGCATCGATTCCTACATGGTGATATCATGTATGCAAGAGTATGCACTAGTACATTTGAATGTACTAAGTATGTGGGATGCAATGCAACAAGAGACAATCTTCATAATCAACATGCATAACGATATGCAATCGGCATAATATAGCAATATGTCATTTATGAACAATGCATAAGTAAAACATGCTTAGGTAAATCATGCCCATATAGAATATCATATGTAAAGATGAGACTAAGCTAGCTTTCCAAGGTATGAACCCCTTGGTGGGTTGGTGATGTTGCAACCCCACAACCTAGGTGTAGATAAGTTTAAACCCTCATTCTAGGTTAGTAGTGATTCCACCCCGTCACCTTGGTAGAGATGAGTTTAAACCCTCATTCTACATTGGTGACGATGCCACCCCGTCACCCTGGTGGAGATAAGCCTTAACCCTCATTCTAGGTTACCCGGGTTCTTGTCCCCCCAGATAGGGCATGGTCTATGCAACACATTATATAGGATGCATCATAGCTCTAACGCAATACCTTATGTAGGAATAATCTTGTACATAAGATCATTTCATCATCATAACATAATTCACATCATATCTCATGCTTTAAACCTTCAATTCCTCAAGAAAACATAATCAAATATTTTATCAAACACCTTGGGGGTGTGTAATGGGGGTAAAAGAGCATGCAATTTAGAGATAAAATCATGTAGGAAAATCAATGGTTGAACCTTTAATCAACACTTTGCAGTTCCCCAAAGATATTCATATCAAAACCCCTCATCAAAACCAACATTAGATCCAAGGTTTAAAGCACAAAACATGCTTAAATGGCCATACATTCATGTATTAAAATCACAGTGCAGTAAATTTCTCAATATTCAAGATCCACATGTAAAATCAACTTTAAATCATACATTATTAAGTAAAAGAGGGTTTAGGCACGATGGGTGGAATGAACAAATGGTTCAACACCATATACCTTAGATTTTGTGAAGTTCTTGAAGAAGAATTTAATGGATATTTGAAGCTTGGGTGAGATACTTGAAGAAATCCTTGAGATTGGACTTGAGTTTTGGAATTGAATTTAGGGTTAGAAATGAGTCTAAGTGTTTGGGAAATATTGGGGAATGTTTTTGGGTGATATGAGCGTGAAATAAGTTTAAGTATAGGTTAAAATATGTTTAGAAAAACTTAGGTCCAACACTTAGAATAATCTTGTCAAACTAGAAAAAGACAGTACAGGAAAAATGCCTCTCTGTGTTGCAGAGAGTCCACGCACCGCTTCTAGAAATTGCACCAAGTGCAAATTTCATAATTCGTTTCCTTTGATTTGAATTTGTGGTTAGACCCATGTCACCCTAATTTGGATCCCCTGAACAAGAATATAAAGTCAGTTTTCTGAAATTCCAAATGGATTATTAGATAAACAAAAAACAAGAATCTCGGCACTTCCAAGGCACATTTTTGGGAACTTTTTGGAGTCGTTTCAATATCTTCCCATTGGGAACATTCGTCTCCTAATGTAGAAGAGACGTACATTACAAGAATAAGGATGAACAAATCATACCTAACATGAATGCAACATTACATTTAAAACATCACTTTCAAAATCCCATTATAAGTGTGAAATCATCATAAATTGCCAACTTAAACATGAATTCACATGAATGATCTAGGGATGAAATGTAAGACTTAAAGACACATAAGGGACTTAGAATTAGTACCTTAGGCTTGAGTGGAGTGGAAGAGATAAGGGAACCACTTTTGCATGTCCGCTTTGACCTCCCAAGTAGCACTTTCGACTTGATTGTTCTTCCATAGGACGTTAACGGATGTCACCTCCTTGTTCCTCAATCTCTTTACTTGCCTATCCAACATCTGAATCGGAACCTCCTCATAAGTCAAGTTATCCTCAACAACACTCACAATGTCAAGAAGCACAATAGCATTACAATCACCAACACACTTTCTCAACATAGAAACATAGAATACCGCATGGACCAAATTCATCTCACTAGGCAACCTCAGCTCATAAGCCGCCTTACCAATCCTCTTTATCACCTCATAAGGACCAATATACCTAGGACACAATTTCTATTTCTTACCAAAATGAACCACACCTTTCATTGGATAAACATTCTACTAAACCTAATCACCCACATTGAATTCTAGGTCTCTTCTTCCCGCATCGACAGAGAATTTTTGATGACTTTTTGTTGTCCTGAACCTTTCCCTAATCATCTTAACCTTCTCAAGAGCATCCATAACTAGATCAGGCCCCAATGAGGCCACCTGTCTAAACTTAAACCAAGCCACCGATGATCTATAATGTCTCCTATAAAGAGTTTGAATTTTACTAAGCATATCCTCAAGTGTTTGAATTTTCCTCTCGGCTTGGCCATCCATTTAAGGGTTGAAGGTAGTACTAAGGTGAACTTTGGTTCCAAGGCCCCTTTGAAAAGATCTCCAAAAGTGTGAAGTATATTGTGCACCACGATCCAATATAATGGATAAGGGAACCCCATGCAACATTACCAACTCATGGATGTACAACCTTGCATACTCTTCAACCCCATATGAAGTCTTTACCAGTAGAAAGTGAGTCTATTTCATCATCCAATCAACCAAAACCCATATGGAATCAAAACCTTTTCTACTCTTGGGCAACCCAACCACAAAATCCATATTAACTATCTCCCACTTCAAAGTAGGAATCTCTATGTCTTAGGTTAGACCACCCGGCCTTTGATGTTCGGCTTTGACTTGTTGGCAATTGGAAACAATTTTGGCAATGTCTCTCTACATGCCTCCCCACCAATACACATCTCTTAAGTTTCTATACATTTTGGTGGAGCCGGGGCGGATAGAATAAGAGGAATTGTGGGCTTCATCAAGAATTCTCTCCCTCAAACCATTAAGACATGGAACACATAACCTACCTTGGTATCTAAGGGCCCCATCTCCCCCTTGGGAGAAAACCTCTATCTTGCCTTCTTTCACCAATGCCTTCAACTCAAGCAAGGAGGAGTCTAGATTTTGTTTTGCTGTCATCTCATCAACCAAAGAAGATTTAGAACCATCAACAATAACAATACTATTACCCACATCTTCCAACCTCACCCCCAATCTAGCTAACCTATGAACCTCCCTAGCCATCTCCCTTTCACCACTATCTATATGAGCTAGGCTACCCATAAACACCCGACTCAAAGCATTCGCCACAATAATTTCCTTAGCCGGATGATAATGCACACTCATGTCATAGTTTTTAAGGAGTTCTAGCCATCTTCTTTGTCTCAAGTCAAGATCTTTTTGAGTGAAGACATATTGAAGACTCTTATGATCAGTGAATACATCAACATGCACCTCGTACAAATAATGACGCCAAATCTTTAATGCAAATACCATGGCGGCCAATTCAAGATCATGGGTAGGGTAGTTCTTTTCATGCACCTTGAGTTGCCTAGAAGCATAGGCTATGACCTTACCATTTTGCATTAGTACACAACCCAAACCAACTCTAGAGGCATCACAATACAAAACAAAACCCTCAAGCCCATCGGTAGTGACAATATAGGAGCGGACACAAGTCTATCCTTCAATGTTTGGATGTTTTTCTCACATTCATTGGTCCACACGAACTTAACTTTCTTTTGAGTCAACTTTTTCACAGGAGAAACACTGAAGGAGAACCCATTCACAAACCTTCTATAGTAACCTATAAGGCCCAAGAAACTCCTAATGTCCCACGGTTTCAATGGTCTAGGACAATTCCTAATCACATCAATTTTCTTAGAATCCACTTTTATACCATCCCCGGACACCACATGACCCAAGAATGCAACTTCTTGCAACCAAAATTCACACTTGTAATACTTAGCATACAATCTCTCCACCCTCAATCTTTGCAACACCACTCTCAAATAACGCATATGCTCCCCCTACTATGTGAATAGATCAAAATATCATCAATGAAGACCACAATAAAGGAATCAAGGTAGGCCTTGAAGACCCTATTCCATAGGTCCATGAAGATAGCAGTCAACCCAAAGGACATCACCACGAATTAATAATATCCATATCTAGTCCAGAAGGCCTTCTTCAGAATATCACACTCCCTCACCCTTACTTGATGGTACCCGGATCGAAGATCAATCTTAGAGAAACAGCAAGCCCCTTGCAATTGGTCAAACAAGTCATCAATCCTTGGAAGAGGATATCTATTCTTTATAGTGACCCTATTGAGTTGCCGGTAGTCAATGCACATTCTAAGTGACCCATCTTTCTTCTTTACAAATAACACTGGTGCACCCCAAGGTGATTGGCTAGGTCTAATAAACCCCATCTCTAACAAATCCTTCAATTGCGCCTTTAACTCCTTCAACTCGGTCAAGGCCATACGGTAAGGGGGAATGGAGATAGGTTGGGTGTCAGGAAGGAGATTTATGAATGCCAAAATCTATCTCCCTTTCGGGAGGTACACCGGGAAGATCTTTTAGGAAGACATCAAGAAATTAATTTACAACCGGGACCGGCAAGGGACTTTGGACTTCACATCTTTCACTCCCATAAGATGATACAAACACCCCTTAGTAATCAACCTATGGGATTTAATGCATGAGATGAACCTAACCCTCACTACCACATCATGACTTTCCCACTCAAGGACGGGCTCATTTGGAAATTAAAACTTGACCCTACGGGTCCTACAATCAATAGAAGCATAGTTTGCATGCAACTAATCCATCCCAAAAAGAACATCAAAATCAACCATATCTAATTCAACAATATTACAAGGTAAGATTTTCTGCAAGACGCAAATTGGACAATTTCTATACACCCACCTAGCAACAATACATGCACCAATAGGAGTAGACACCTCATATGACTCATGCATCAATTTCAACTCAACATGGAACTTTTTAGCAACAAAGAGGGTAACAAAGGAAAGGGTGGCACCCGAATCAATCAAAGTATATACATCAAAAATCAAAGATTTTCAATATACTGGTAACTACATCAAGGACCTAACCAATCCCTTGCCTTCCACGTAGAGCATAGAATCAATTGTTCTTTAGGGAACCACCTTGAGGACCACCTCTACCCAATGGAACCGCGTTTGCACCCCAAACCTTGCCATAGTTTCTTGGACAATCCACCTTCTTGTGACCAAGATCCCCACAACTATAGCATGCACTAGTACCCTTCAAACATGGGCCATTATGGTTCTTCCCACATTTAGGACACACATCATTAGGAGCCACAATACCTATATCTTGGGTCCTGGGGAAATTATTAACAAACTCCCTATTCGTAGCATGAGGAGGCCCTTGTCCTTGACGTAATCGACCACCCTTATACGAGCTCTTTTGGCCTTATGGCCCCTCCTCTTCCTCAATTTTTCTTCTTCCATTTGTTCGACAAATGTCATTAACTGAGACAAGTCCATATCACTAATAATCAA
Source organism: Solanum clarkiae (assembly GCA_011800125.2). NCBI lineage: Eukaryota > Viridiplantae > Streptophyta > Magnoliopsida > Solanales > Solanaceae > Solanum > Solanum clarkiae. Next base: position 15,798 of record JAABOM020009409.1, on the reverse strand, counting down.
GGTGGATCGGAACTCTTCATTTACCGAATTGGAGACCCCCATAACAAACTTATTCATCCTTGAACTAGGGTCAGCTCCTAAATGAGGAGCATATTTTGAAAGTTGATTAAATTTGAGGGTGTATTCCTCCCACTCGTACCACCTTTTTTAAAGTTCATAAACTCAACCAACTTTGCTTCCTTAAGATTTAGAGGGAAGAACTGATTAAGGAAGGCCAATTTAAATTCCTTCCAAAGTACCACATAGCCATTACTCCTCTCACCTTTCCATTGATCAAACCAAATTTGGGCCACCCTCTTGAGTTAGAACATCGCTAACTCTGCCTTCTTATTTGGCCCAACACCTATGATCGATGAGATTTTGTAGATTTCATCAATAAACTATTGTGGATCCTCATCTACCTTTTACCCATGAAAAATTGGAGGATTCATCCTCATGAAGTCCCTTATTGTAGCTCTCGGTGTAGTACCATGAGGGGCTTAGGCCCCTTGTTGGACTTGGTTGGCCATTACTTGGACAAGCATTATAAGAGCATGTAAGAGCTCACCATTGGTAGGTTGCTCCTCGTTGATTCATCCCATCTTCCTCTAGTATTCGACATAATTTAGCATAGAAAAGAATAATTGTTAGGGGGAAACAACTTATAACAACTCTAAAGCACGACTTTGAACATAAAGGACGAAAATATTTCCTAAAACGTCTTATAGCCTCCTATTCATAGTCATGGTGTGCTTCACAACCATGAATAGGACTCTGATGATTGCAGTGTGTTAGACTCCGAGGATCTAACAACCTAGTTCTCCGATACCAAGTTTGTCACGTCTTAAGCCTAGGGCCTAGATGTGACCAGTGAATGGGGAACCCAAAGGGACCCCAAACAAGGCTCATAGCATATCACTACACATCCTTGGTCGCGGAAGAAATATGAAACATTGTAAGAAAACATGAACAAGGTGAAACGAGACTAAGGGAAAAATAAAGTGTAATACTTAAACAACATAGAGGAGTCAAAGCTCATATATAAATACTCAACATGTCTAACAAACACCTCTAAATACATAGATAGAGCGGGGACCAAGACAAAGTAATCGGGCTCACCCTCATAGTCAAATAGAACAAAAGATAGTGTTTAAATACATAGATAAGAGGAAAACATAAACCAAAGTCCCCTGAATGGAGGATCACCAACAAGCTTGGAATAGCACTGCCTAGACACGTAAAAGAGGATGATCAACTTTGGAACTGGTTCCTACATGGTGATATCATGTAGGAAATAGTATGCGTTCGTACGTTTGAATGTACTAAGTATGTGGGATGCAATGCAATAAGAGACAAGCTTCATAATCAACATGCATAATGATAGGCAATAGGCATAATATAACAATATGTTATGTATGATTAATGCATAAGTAACACATGCTTAGGTAAATCATGCTCATATAGAATATCTTATGTGATGATGAGACCAAGCTAGCTTTCCGAGGTATGAACCCCTTGGTAGGTTGGGGATGTTGCCACCCTATCATCTTGGTAGTGATAAGCTTAAACCCTCATTCCTAGTTAGTGATGATGCCACCCTATCACCCTGGTGTAGATGCGTTTAAACCTTCATCTAGGTTAGTGACGATGCCACCCTGTCACCCTGGTGGAGATGTGTTTTAAACCTCATTCTAGGTTACCGGGGCTCTTCTCCACTTGGATTGGGCATGATCTATGCAACACTTTATATAATATTCATCATAGCTCTAATGCAATACCTTATGTAGGAATAATCATATATATAAGCTCATTTCAACACCATAATATCATTCATGTCATAGATCATGCTCTAGACCTTCAATTCCTTAAGAAAACATAACTGAAAATTCTATCAAGCACCTTGGGGGTGTGTAATAGGGGTAAAAGCGCATGCTATTTGCAGATGAAATTATGTAGGAAAATCAGTGGTAAAATACTTAATCAACACTTTGCAACACCCCCAAGACATTCATATCAAAACCCCTCATCAAAACCAACGTTAGATCAAAGATTTGTAGCTTAAAACATGCTTAGACCATACATCCATGTATTAAAATCATTGTGCTGTAAATTTCTCTATATTAAAGAGCCACATGTAAAATCAACTTTAAATCATGCATTATTAAGTAAAAGAGGGATTAGGCACCATGCATTGAAGGACCCAATGGTTCAACACCACATACCTTAGCTTTTGTCAAGTTCTTGAAGAAGACTTTAATGGAGATTTGAAGCTTGGGTGAGATCCTTGAGGAAATCCTTGAGATTGGCCTTGAGTTTAGGACTTGAATTTAGGGTTAGAAATGAGTCTAAATGTTTGGGAAATATTAGGGAATGATTTTAGGTGATATGAGTGTGAAATAAGCCTAAGTATAGGTGAAAGTACGTTTGGGAAATCTTAGATACAATACTTAGCATAATATGGAAAAAAAAGAAAAAGACAGAGCAGGAAAAACATCTCTCCGCGTCGCGGGAGAGGTAGTACACCAGTTCTGGAAATTACACCAAGTGCAAATTTCATAATTTGATTCCTTTTCTTTAAATTTGAGATTAGACGTTTGCCACCCTAATTTGGACCCCTTGAAATATAATATGAAGTCAGATTTGAGAAATTCCAAACGGATTTTTAGATATACATAAAACAAGATTACAGGCACTTCCGAGGCATGTTTTTGGGAACCTTTTGGGGTCATTTCAAAAATGATCATTCCTACTTCAAAAGGACACTTAGGGATATCACCTACCCTCACCCATACTTGAGAACAAAACCCAAACCTCAAATCAACCTTAGAGAAGTAAATGACCCGTTATAGTTTACCAAATAGATCGACCATCCTTAACCATTATATTACAACCTTACGGGTCCTACACTTATCGATAGCATGCTGTGCAAATAGCCAAACCACCTCAAACCTCCAAAACATCAAGCTAAGTTCTACCAAGATCACAGGACAAGTCTTTTATGCAATAAGAACATAGTGAAACACTTACTGACCCCTTCTAGCCACTATAGACTCACACAACCATTCGCGATACACACATGAATCCTATTAGCACAAAGGAATAGCACAAAGGAATAACACAAAGGAATAACACAAGGAATATCAACTCTCAGACCTATCAAATCACCCTACTCAAAACATCGCTCATAACATTGGGCTTACTCAATGTCAAATAAGTCACAAGAAGGGCAATAGAAGATAACCTATTCACAACATCTAGTAATAGCCCGCTAAGCCCAACAAGCTCCTAATATATAATGGATTCAAAGGTCTAGGATAATCTCTAATCACCTTGTCTTACTAGGGTCCACCTTAATGCTATCACCTGGTACCACACGACCTATAAGGAAACCTCTTACAACCAAAATCCCCATTTCTCCTGTTTAGCATCCAACCTTCTTCTTTAAACTTTGTAGTACTTCCCTCAAAAGACTCATATGCACTACCTCATTAGGGAACACAAACTACCATATCATCAGCAAAACCACCATAAGCCTATTAGAGTAGGAACTAAAGATTTTACCCATATGACTTATAAGCATAACGGTGCACTAGTCAAACAAAAAGACACTACCCCAAATTGAAAATATCAAAAAGCACATTCAAAGCCTCATCTACCACCAACAACAATTCTATAGACAAAACAACTTAGGTTCAATACCTCCAATTCACACAAGATGATAAACGCAACCCCTTTGAGACCAATTGTACCTTAAGACATAAAATGGACCTACCTCCCTAGCTATCATCTGACAACCTCCCACTCAAGGCCGAGCTCGTTATGGATTCGGGATTTAACTCTACCGGTTCCATCACCCACGAAGACACAACATGTGTGCAATCATTCCATCACTATAATGAGATAAAAAACAACCATACAAATTCAAACAAGTCACAAAGCAAGTCCTAATGCAATACAAACTCGGATCAACACCTATGAACCTCCTAACAACCATATACCCAATCAAGAGATAAAAACCAAATGTTCGCATCATAACATTGGATACACAAGAAGCCCACTAGCAACCAAAAGTAATAACAAAAGAAATAGTGAAACTTGGATCCATCAAAACCTTCAACTTACCTTCATTTGCCATCCTTTCTGAAATGGCATGATCAACTAGAAGAGCAAAGAACATTCGTTAGAGAGCAAACTCTATCTCACTTCTAAAGCATGACATAAACCACGAAGAAGGGAAAAATTTCCTAAAACATCTCATAGCTTACTACTCATAATTTTGGTGGATAACACAACTATGAATAAAACTCTAATTGACGCAATGTGTTGGACTCTGAGGATCTATCAACCTAGTGCTCTGATCCCATCTTTGTCACGACCCAAGTCTAGGGCCTAGACATGACCGGTGAATGGTGAACCCGAAGGAACCCAAAACAAGCCTCATAGCATATCATTACATATCCTTGCTCTCGAAAGCAATATAAAACAACATAAGAAATATGAATAAGGGCAATTGGCACTAAGGGAGAGAGAGAGAGAGTTTAATATTTAAATAACATAGAAGAGTCAAAGCTCAAATATAATACATAACTTGTCCAACAACACCTTTAAATATAGATCCTTAGCTGGGGCCAAGACAAAGAAAATAGGCTCACCCTCAAGGTCATAAGTATACAACAAATGAAAGCGAGTCTTAATACATAACATAAGAGAATGGTCATTGTCCCCGAAATGGAGGACTCATCAAAGGCTAACTTGAACAATCCATCTAGCCATGAGAGGAATCAATAGGAGCTCCGGTTCCTACATGGTAACATCATGTATGCATAGAGTATGTGTTAGTATGTTTGAATGTAGCAAGTATGTGGGACGAAATGGAACAAAAGATAGGCATCATAATCAAAATACATAATAATAATAATAATAATAAGCAATGAATAACATGAGAGCACTATGACATGTATGAATTATGCATGAAGTAAAACATGCTTACAACTCATTCAACTCATATAGCTCATAATACATAAGTGTGGGAAAAGACCTCAACTGACATAGCATAAGACCAAGTGAGCTACAACACGGAATTCCTATGTCAACCCTACAGCGGAAGAAAGGGGGAAGTTACTTGCTAAGATAAACATCCCAATGCCTAAGTGGATCCACTAAGCCTTATGTGAACCGGGAACTCGCCTCTAGTTCTTGGACTCCAGTGCTCGCCTCAAGCCCGAACATGGGTACTCGCCTCAAGCCCTTATATCTATAGTACTCGCCTCTTAGACATTTGGGGACTCGACTCTACTCCCTTTACGTATTGTGGCACGTAGTTCTAAGACTTGAGAAATCGCCTCTAGTCCACTCAATGCTAAGCCTAATCCCACAAAATATAAAAGATAATCATATTGTAATCACTTGCAATAAACATAGAGACATGGAACGAGTTGCTCTTAGCATCATTAACCTGAAATGGTGAGCTTAACTTCAATAATAAGATTGGGTCATCATCAACATTATCCTTTGCATTAACATTAACATCAAAGGCTCACAACAGGTATAATCTTAGAAAAAGGGGCTTAAATAATAATATTGGGTCATCATCAACATTATCATGATTTAAACACATATTTAAAAAGCTCATAATCATCATATAGCCACTTAGATCATAACTCAACCAATAGATCATCCAAAATTAAAAAATCCTTAAAAAGGAATCTTATCAAACACTAGCGGTGTGTAATGCTAGTCTAAAACCATGTAATTCAAGAGTGAAATCATGCTAGAAAGTTCAATGTACAATGTTCAATAGATAATTGGTAAAACCCTCAAGAAATATACATCAAAACCCATCATCAAATCATACAATAAATCTTGGATTTATTACTCAAAACTTGTTAAAACAATCACAATTTCATAAAACCCCAACACAATGTGCAGTGATATTCATAATAAATAAGACCCATGAGTAAATCATCTCTAAATCATGCAATTTTTAAGAAAAGGGATCTTGGGCATCTTGGATGAAAGGAATCCATGAAACAAAACTATATACCTTGACTTTGGATAGTTTCTAGAAGAAGATTTGAAATGGAAGCTTGAAGCTTGAATGAAATCCTTCGATCCGGATGAGTCTTGGGACTCTTGAATCTTGAGGAGGACTTAGGGATTGACTTGGTTTCCTTGAATTTCAACAAGACTTCTTGAAAACCTTGAGAGTGGATGGAGAGTTTGATGAAGATTAGAAAGGATTTTGAGTGGTTTTTGGTTGGTTTTTAGGGCTCAAAACGGCTAGACAATGAGGGATTTTCTTGTATATAGGTATAGGGTTATTACCTAATTCCACTGGAGTGAAAGAGGAAAAACTTTGGAACCTTTTGAAGAGGTCCGTGTCAGGTCCACATCATGTACCCGTCGCGGACAGCTACTATTTTTGCAAGGTTTCACCAAAAATTATTTTTCTTGACACAGATAAAGTATATCGTCTAAGTACTCATTTTCTGACACAATTTGTCCTCTGAACAAGAATATACAGCCGGATTTATGAAACTCTGCATAGATTTTAAGATATTTACAAAAATACATTGTAGGCTCTTTCCGGGCTACATGGACGGGTGTTATAATATCCCCAATTTGAGATATAAAAGTAATTACAATTATAGGGGTATTCCAAGGCAATTGTGGGGTGTTACAAGTTGGTGATAATGCCGCCCCATCACCATGGTGCAGAAGTACAAACCCTTCCCTAGGTTGATGAGTACAAACCCCATCTAGGTTAGTGACGATGTTGCCCAATCAACAGGGTTGAGAAGTACAAACCCTTCTCTAGTTTGATCAATACAAACCCCTATCTGGGTTCTTAGTCCCCCTGGATTTGGCATGGTCTAATGCAACACTTTATATATAATTTATCATATACATAAACTCATTTCATCGTCATATGGCCATTCATATCATATCTTATGCTTCAGACCTTTAATTCCTCAAGAAATCATAACTGGACATTTTGTCAAACACTTAGAAGGTGTGTCATGCTAGTATAAAACCATGAATTATAAAGATGAAATCATGCAAGAAAGTCCATTCTAAAACCACCAATCAACACCTTGTAATGCCCTCAAGCAATATACATCAAAACCCTCCTCAAATCTTACAATAGATCAAAGATTTATAGCTCAAAATATGGCAAAACAATCATAATTGTACATAGCGTTAACGTAGTGTGCCGTGAATTTCATAATAATCAAGACCTATTTTTAAATCAATTTTAAATTAACCAAATTGAGTAAAATGAGACTTGGGTATCGTGGGTGAAAGGAACCCACATATCTTAGCTTATAGATGAACTTGATGAAAATTGGAGATGGAGACTTGAAGCTTGAAGAAGAACCTTGAAGGAAAATATTATCTTGGGACGAAGGTTTTGGGACTTAGTTTTGGGTGTGAAAATATGATTAAGTGTTTGAGTGAGTATGGGGAAATGTTTAGGATGATATGTGCGTGAAATTTTCCCAAGTATAGGTAAAAACATGTTTGGGAAAACTTAGGACCAAGATTAGAAGTCTTGGACCGAACTAAACCAAATAGTCCCCAAAATGAACGGGGGCGCTTTGCGAAGGGGTGGCAAGAACCCCTCTGAAATTTGCACTTTGGAATTTCATAATTGGTAATCTTTCACCCTAAAATTAGTGTTACACCTTCTTCACCTAATTTTGACCTCCTGAACAACAATATGAAGTCGGATTTTCGAAATAACAAATGAATTTTGAGATATATGGAATTTAAAAATCTGAGCATGTCGAGGCACATTTTAGGGCACTTTTTGGGGTCGTTTCAGTATCTCCCCCTTGGGAACATTCGTCCCTGATTGCAAATGAGACGTACAAGACAAGAATGATAATAAATAGACCAAACCCGACCAAAATGCAACATTACATTTAAAACACCATTTTCAAAATCTTAATAGAAGTGCAAAATCATCATTGCTTGCCAACATAAACATGAATGCATATGAATGACATAGGGGCTAAAACATAAGACTTGAAATCACATATAGGACTCAGAACTAGTACCTTAGGCTTGAGTGGAGTAGAAATGATAAGGACACCGCATTTGCATGTCCACTTCAGCCTCGCAAGTGGCATTTTCGATTTGTTAGTTCCTCCAAAGGACCTTAACGGATGCCACCTCTTTGTTCCTCAATCTCTTCACTTTCCTATGTAGGATATAAACTGGAACCTCCTCATAACTCAAGTAATCCTCAACAATATCCACAACATCAAAGGGCACAATAGCATTAGTATCACCAACACATTGTCTCAACATAGAGACATGAAACACCAGATGAACCAAGTTCATTTCACTAGGCAACTTCAACTCATAAGCTACCTTGCCAACCCTTTTCAAGACCTCATAAATACTAGCACACCTTGGAATCAAATTTCCATTTTTACCAAAAAGAACCACAACTTTCATTGGAGAAACCTTCAAATAAACCCAATCACCCACTTTGGATTCAAGGTCTCTTCTTCTCACATCGGTATAAGATTTTTAACGGCTTTGGGTTGTTCTTGACCTTTTCCCAATCATCCTAACCTTCTCAAGAGAATCCATAACCAGATCCAATCCCAATAAAGCCACCTCTCTAACCTCAAACAAACTAACTGGTGATCTACATCGCCTCCTATAAAGAGCCTCAAAAGGGGCTATACCGATACTAGATTGATAGCTATTGTTGTATGCAAACTCAATCAAAGGAAGATGGTCATCCCAACAAACCCTCAACTCCAATACACATGCTCTAAGCATATCTTCAAGGGTTTGAATTGTCCTTTTAGCTTGGTCGTCTATTTGGAAGTGGACGGTTGTACTAGGGTGAACTTTTGTACCAAGGCCCCTTTGAAAAGACCTCCAAGATTGTGAAGTGAATTGTGAATGACGACCTCGTATGATGGACAAAGGAACGCCATGCAACCTCACTACCTCAAGGATATATAACCTTGCATACTCTTAAGTCCCAAATATGGTCTTAACCGGTAGAAAGTGAGCTGATTTCGTCATCCTATCAACCACCACCCAAATGGAATCAAAACCTTTACTAGTCTTGGGCAACCGAACCACAAAATCGATATTAATCACCTCCCATATCCAAGTGAGAATCACTATTTCTTGGGTTCAGCCACCCGACCCTCGATGTTCGACTTTGACTTGTTGACAGCTATGGCAACCAGAAATGAATTTGGCAATATCCTTCTTTATGCCTCCCCACCAATACACATCCCTCAAGTCTCTATACATTTTTGTGGAACCGGGGTGAATAGAATAATAAGTATTATGGGACTCATCAATGATCTTTTCCCTCAAACCATCAACACAAGACATACACAACCTTCCTTGGTACCTAAGGGCACCATCTTCCCTTTATTAGAAAATCTCTACTTTGCCCTCTTTCAACAAGGCCTTCTATTCAAGAAAGGAGGAGTCAAGTTCTGTTTTTGCTACCACCCATCAACCAATGAAGATTTAGACCCATTAACAACAACACCACCATTATCACCAAGCTCCTCCAACCTAATACCCAATCTAGCCACTCTATGCACCTCCCTAGCCATTTCCCTATTACCATCATCACCATGAGCTAGGCTACCCTTGGACACCTAACTCAAAGTATCTTCCACCGTATTTACCTTACCCAGATGATAATGCACACTCATGTCATAATCTTTGAGAAGTTCTAGCCACCTTTTTTGTCTGAATTTGGGATCTTTTTGAGTGAAGACATATTGGAGTCTTTTATTCTCGGTGAAGACGTCAACATGCACCCTATACAAATAATGACGCAAAATCGTTGATGCAAACACAATGATAGCCAACTCTATAGCATGGGTAGGGTAATTCCTCTCATGCACTTTGAGTTGCCTAGAAGCATAAGTTAGTACCTCACCATTTTGGATTAGCACAATCCAAACCAACTCTAGATACATTATAATACACAACAAAACCCTCAAGCTCATCCAGTAGTGACAACATAGTAGTGGACACAAGCCTATCCTTCAATGTTTGGAAGCTTATCTTACATTCATCGATCCACACAAATTTAACCTTCTTTTGAGTCACTTTTGTCATAGGCGAAGCAATGGAGGAGAATCCATTCACAAATTTTCTATAGTAACCCACAAGACCTAAGAAGCTCCTAATATCCGACGGGGTCAATGGTCTAGGCCAATTCCTAATCACATCGGCTTTTTTATGCTCCACTTTTATACCATCCTCCGACACCATAGTACCCAAGAATGAAACATCCTTCAACCAAAATTCACACTTGTCATATTTAGCATACAATCTCTCCTCCCTCAACCTTTGTAACACAACCCTCAAATGACCCATATGCTCCTCCCTACTATATGAGTAGATCAAAATATCATCAATGAAGACCACAACAAAGGAATCTAGGTAAGCTTTGAAGACCCTATTCATTAGGTCCATGAAGATGGACGGCGCATTGGTCAACCCAAAAGACATAACAACAAACTCATAATGTGCATATCTAGTCCGGAAGGTCGTCCTAGGAATATCACACTCCCTCACCCTCACTTGATGATACCCGAACTAAAATAAATTTAGAGAAGAATCTAGCCCCTTGCAATTGGTCAAAAAAGTCATTGATTCTTGGAAGAGGATATCTATTCTTTATTATTACCCTATTGAGATGCCGGTAGTCAATGCCCATTCTAAGTGACTCATTCCTCTTTTTCACAAATAACACTGGGTACCCCAAGGTAACTTACTAGGTCTAATAAATCCCTTCTCCAGCAAATCTTTTGTTCCTTTAATGTAACAACCCAAAATAAAAGTGCCCGAAAATGTGCCTTGAAAGTACCCAAAATCGTGATTTCTATATATCTAAAAATATGTTCATCATTTTGAAAATATGACTTCGTATTCTTTTTCGGGAGTCAAATTGAGTAGGGAATGGGTCAAATCCGAATTTTAGAGTAACCGTATCAAAATCCAAAAATCGCAAAAAAACACGATTTAGGAGGGTCAACTTTGAAGGGGCATATCTCTTCGCAAAGTAAAAATAGGGTGGTCCATGACCTACCAAATTAAATTCCTTTGGATTAGCTTACGAACTCACTTGATTTAACCTCATTTTGAGTTTGGATGAAGGATTTATATGCCTATTTTCATGAACACATTTGTGCAGAAAATGTAAATTCTAGTGGGGGTTTCACGTCGCTTTAGTGACGCGCTAATGTCGTTTTTGGTGCTTGTTTTATGTTTTTTGTCCAAGACATATAAGTCTTAGGCCCAAGGGTTCCCACACTTGAAACTACATATACTTAGCCTTATTTCACGCTCATATCATCCATAACATTCCCCAATATCCTCTCAAACACTTAGACTCATATTTCACCCTAAATTCAAGTCCCAAAACTCAAGACCAATTTTAAGAATTTCTTCAAGGGTTTCATTAAAGCTTCAAGTCTCCATCTCCAATCTCTTTCAAGAGTTCTCCAAAGCTAAGGTATGTAGTGTTGAACTATTGGGTCCTTTCACCCATGGTTCCTCAACCCTCTTTTTACTTAATTTTCATAATTTAAAATTGATTTTACATGTGGGTCTTGTATACTGAAAATTTACTGCACAGTGATTTACATTAATGAAAGTAGAGTTGTTTTATCATCTTTTGAGCTCTAGATCTTTGATCTAATATTGGATTTCATGAGGGGTTTTTATGTCAATGTTTTGGGGTGTTGCAATGTGTTGATTGATGATTTTAGTAAAAATTTTCTTGCATGATTTCATCTCTTAATTGCATGATTTCATCTCTTAATTGCATGATCTTTTACCATTATTACACACACCCCAAGTGTTTGATAAAATGTCCTATTAGTGTTTCTTGTGGAAATGAAGGTCCAAAGCATGAGATATGATATGATTGACTATATGATGATGAAATGAGCTTATTTATATGATGAATTCTATTTAAAGTATTGTATTAGACCATACAAAACTGAGGTGGGGTTGTACATATCAACCATATGAAGGCTTTGTACTTCGCCACCTAGTATGATTGGGGTGTGACCAATATCAACCAAGCTGGGGGTTTATACTTATCAACCATGTGAGGGGTTTTTACTTTGACACCTAAGATGATGGGGTCTGACTATCATCAACCATGTGAGGGGTTTTTACCACACTATCAAGGATGATGGAGTGTGACCATCACCAACCAACAAAGGTTGGAAATCTAGCATAGTCTATTCTTCATTAATGATATCCTATATGAGCATGAGTTGCTTAAGCATGTTTTACTTTATGTATTGATCATACATGTCATATTGGTATATCATGCCTATTGTCTTTTATTATGCATGTTGATTATGAAGCTTATCTCTTGTTGTATTGCATCCGACATGCTTAGTACATTCAAATATACTAACGCATACTCTTGCCTATATGATATCAAAATGTAGGAACTGGTGCCCAAGTTGATCATCCTCCTCCTACACGTGGCTAGTTCGGTGCTACTCAAGTTAGTTAGTGATTCTTCCATTTTGGAGACTATGGTCTATGTTCTATTATCCTGTATTGAGACACTTTACTTTATATTCATTTTGACTATGAGGGTGAGCCCAGTTACCTTATTTTGACCCCCATTCTTATCTATGTATTTAGAGGTGCTTATTGGACTAGTTATGTATTTATGATTTGAGCTTAGACTTTTTATCTCTTGATGGTGATGTTTTGCAAGCTATCCCCTTGTCCCTTGCCCCTTATTCTTACTTTATGCCTTTTTATACGCTTCTGCAACCAACGATGTGTAATGACAAGTTAAGAGGCTTTTGGGGACCATTCGGGCTCCCCATTCATCGTGTCTCATCTAGGCCCTATTTTGGGTCGTGACAAACTTGGTATCAAAGAACTAGGTTATTAGATCCTTAGAGTCTTAACACACCGCATTGATTAGAGTCCTATTCATGGTTATGTTTTGCGCCACAACTATGAATAGGAGGCTATAAGGCGTTCTAGGAGATGTTTCACTTCTTTATGATCTATGTTGTGGGATAGAGTTAAATACCCTAGGGCTTATTTCGAAACCCCAACCATTACATTTCAGGATATGTCTCATGCTACTCTAGACGACGATAAATCAAATATGGAGGATCAAAATGCTCTATGGGTAATGGCAAAAGCGGTGAAGACATTGGAAACACAACTCAACCATCAAGTGGGTGATCCCGAGGCTTCTAGTGGTAAGAGGAGAGGTAGTAAAGCCAAGAGGGCCTGTAATGTGAGTAAGTTCCAAAGTGTAAAGAGTAAAATTGATGCTATGTGTTTAACATGTGCTAAGGTTCATACAGGCCCATTTTTAAAGGATACCAACACTTGTTTCAGTTGTTGGGAAGCGAGGCATAAGAGGATGGATTGCCCCCGTAGTCGCGGTAAGAGTAAAGGAGGTGATGGTGGGTTGACCAATCCCAAGTGTCAAGGGTGTAGGAAGTATCATAGTAGCCCACGCTAGAGGAAGATCAATGATTATTATGGGTGTAGTAAAGTGGGTAGCTAGAGGATTGTCCGTATGTTCGAAGGAAGCGTATGGGTGCCGACCTTTAAATCTAGGTCGTCATGTTAATCAAGTGACTCAAGGAGGGGATGAGATGCCCAATGCTACTTCCGGTAAGTTGAAGTTTCCTTGGCTTTGTTGTGCATGTATTGCTAGCCATTATTTCTTCTCTATCAATTTTAGTTGCTAGTGGGGCTTCTTGTGTGCCCAAGTTGTTGTGTGGGCCTTTGGTGTCCATTCTTTTGTTGGGTATATTGTTGCTAGTAGGTTTATAGGTGTTTAACTGGGTTTGCATATAATAGGTCTTGCTTTGTGGTTTATTGGAGTTGGCATGATGGATTTGGATGTCAGTATAGGGATGGAATAGTTGCATGCATGTTGTGCCTTTATGGATGGTAGAACCCATAGAGGTAGTGCAGGTTCCCTAAGGAGCCCGTCTTTAAGTAGGAGGTTGTTAAATGGTAGTAAGGGAGGTAGGTCAATTTCATACCCTAAGGTGCAATTGGTCTCTAAGGGATTGCATTTGTCATCTTGTGAGAAATGGAGGTGTTGAACCTAAGTTATTTTGTCAATAGGATTATTGTTGGTGGTAGGTGAGGCTTTGAATGTCCTTTTCGTTATTTTAAATTTTGGAGTAGGATCCTTTGGTTTGACTAGTACACTGGTTATGCCTATAAGTCTCATGAGTAAGATCTCTAGTCCTTATGCTAATAGGTTTATGGTGGTTTTGGTGATGATAATATGGTTCATTCCCGAATGAGGTATTGCTTGTGAATTATTTGAGGGTAGCATTACAAGTTTAAGGAAGAAGGTTGGGTGCTAGTAGGAGAGATGGGAATTTTGGTGGTAAGAGTTTGCCTTCCTAGTTGTATGGTGCCCGATGATGATATTAAGGTGGACTTTAGTATGATAAAAGTGATTAGGTATTAGCCTAGACCTTGATTCCTTGGGCTATTAGGAGCCTCTAGGGTTTAGTTGGCTATTACCGGAGATTGTGAGTAGGTTCTCTTCTATTGTTATTCCTATGACTTAGTTGACCCTAAGTAAGGCCATGTTGTAATCGACGTTTTGAGTAGACTAACTTGATAGGTCTGAGAGTTGGTATTTCTTGTGTTATTCCTTGGTGTTAGTAGGATTCATGTGTACGAAGGTTGATCATTCATCCCTTCCAATCAAGGAGACCCGAAATTATTTTCAAGAAAACCTATATGCATTTTACTTATTTTAATTTGGGATTTGAATATTATGTTTCCTAAAATTTTATTAATGCATAGATAGTGTTTATTTGATGATTGTAATATGATTTAAATCGTTATATGAGGATTTACTTTGGGTTTATGAAGTTATAAGTATGCATGTTCACCTTTTGAAATTATTTATGCATGAGAGATTACACTATAGATTTAAATATAGAATTAATTATGTTTTCACTTCAACTTCATATTATAAATGCAGATTTTTAAATGGAGTCTTAATTACCCATGTCATTTTCTCATTGTTCATAGCCTATGCATTCATGTACACAAATTATTTGAAAAATTATGTTATGGGTAAGCGCAATTTCGTTTTATGGTATGATTTTGATAAAATGTTGGTTATGACAATCTTCTGATCATATATATGTTTTTGATTTTTGCTCTTTAAGCATTTTGGGTGCTTGCACCATTTTGTATATGAATGGCCTATTCCTATGCATGAGTATTATGACTATGAAATTATGATTTTGGCATTTAAACCTATGTACGAATTATTATAAATGGTTTTTGGCTTTTAAGCCCAATTGTGTATTGAAATGATTTGGAAAATGACTATTGTCTCTTTGAAAGTATATACATGCATATTATAAGTATTCTTGTTGTATAGAGGATCTTGGGGTAATTTGGGCTACTTGCATAGCATGTTTATAATGAGTGTAGAACCCATAAGGTTGTAATATGATGGGTAAAGGATGGTCGATCTATTTAGTCAACTACGATGGGTTAGTCACTTCTCTAAGATTAATCTTTGGTTCAGGTTTTTTTGCCAGGTGTGCGTGAGGGTAGGTGAGATCCCCAACTGTCCTTTTCGGACTAGGAGTGAGCATTTTGAATATTAGTGGAGTTCTTTGGTTGGCTTATTCATCGGGTTTTGTATATAGGTTTCATAAATAGGGTATTAAAACCGTACCTTGATATGTTTGTTGTGGTCTCTAGTGATGAGGTATTGATTTGTTTAGAGCTTGTGAATTATTTGGGGGTAGTGTTGCAAGTCTTGGATGATGA